>VDFB02263068.1:0-265655 GCA_007258455.2 Sequoia sempervirens
GGTTCCTTATAAAGTACTTCGTCACATTCCACTAAAGCCAAGGTTTGAGAGGATGTTCAAATGCAAGGAGTTGGCAAAATATATGCATTATCATGCACAAGAGAGGAGCCAAGATGGTGTCATGCGTATGGCTGCGGATAGCAAACATTGGAAAGAGATCAAGGAAAAATGGCCACATTTAAGAAATGAGCCAAGGAATGCAAGAATTTCTCTAGCAATGGATGGTGTCAATCCTTTTGGAGATCTTAGAACAACATATTCTGTTTAGCCAGTTTTAATTATTAACAACAATCTTCCCCCTTGGATGGCAATGAAAAAGGAGCATGCAATGTTAACTCTTATCATACCAGGTATTAGAACATATTAATGCAATACTTTCTTGAAGAATATATCTAAAAAAATTCAACTCAGTTAAACCCTGATAAATAATTTTTTGTTTACTTAGGGAAGTATTAGGTAAAGGATATGGATGTATATATGGAGCCCCTCATTGACGAGCTTCGTGAATTATGGGATGGTGTAAACATGTATGATGTATCAAGACCTATCAATGATAGGAACTTCCTCTTTCATGTGATTCTTATCTGGACAATTCATGATGCCCCAGGACTCTCTATTTGTTGTGGTAATATATTATAAATTACATTTGTAATTATTTTATTCATTTTATCATTTACTAAATATGGTTTCCATTCTTATTTCAGGGCTACAAACAAAGGGGAAACATGGTTGTCCATCATGTGGGCCAAAAACATTGTATAGGCAGTCAAAGGATCTCAATAAAACTGTGTATGATGAGTATAGACAATTTTTATCACAAAATCATCGCTATCGAGTGCGTGAGAAAAACAAGTTCAATGGAAAGGAAGTGGAAATGAGGAAGCCAAGAAGGATGAACCCTGCTAGGTGGAAAGCACTATATGACAAAAAAGAAGGGACAGGCTTTCCACTAGGAATGAAAAGACTCTCAATTTTCTACCAATTACAATATTATGAGAACTTGTCAATAGCCCACCTATTTGATACTATGCACATTGGGAAAAATGTGGCAGAGTGTTTGTGGAAACATCTAAATGGAACCAACCTTGAAGCACAAATAAAGTTACGAAAGGACCTCCAAGTTGTCAATATCATGCCGAACATGTGGTTGCATGAAAACAACTCATTTGTTCATGCTCCATGGATTTTTAAGTCAAAAGAGAAAGAAAACATCATTGACACAATGAAAAGCATAAGATTTCCTTCTGGTCTTGGTGCAACATTAAAAAACTTATTCACAAGAGATGGCTCAGAGTTCTCAGGGCTAAAAACACATGATTGGCACAACTGGATAAAGGTAACTATGTAGAATGTTAGATTTGTTGGCAACATAATTAAGAATTTGTATATCTTAGTGATAATAGAACTTCATGCATATTTTAACATTATTTTTGTTAATGGTCATGTAGTATGTGTTGCCCGCAGCAATACCGAGCACCTTTGACCATGATGTCACATTAACTATTTACAAATTATCCAAATATTTGAGGTATTTTAATCCATCATGCATAATCTTTCATGACTCTTATCCTTTGAAGTGCATTATTGGTAATTCTTTTATACATTTATACATTTAGTTTTGAACAAATAATAAGTCTTTATTATAATACACATTAATATTTGTAGGTGGGTTTCATCTAAAGAGATACATCAGGATGAATTGAATTATTGGAAGAGGAATGTTCCACTTTTGATGTGTGATATTCAAATGTACTTCCCTCCGAGCTTCTTCAATTCTCAAGAGCACTACCTTGTACACCTAGTAGAAGAGATTGAACAATGTGGTCCTATCCATATCCGGACAATGTGGCTCGTGGAGAGATATATGAAGGTTCTAAAACAATTTGTGAGGCAAAAGGCTCGACCGGAAGGGTCCATGGTTGAGGGGTACATGGTTTTCCAGACAATGGTTCATTTGAGTGAGTACTTACCTGAATTGCATCTTGAAGCTCCTCGATTATGGGATGGTAACCAACCTCAATCATTTGAAGGAGAAAAATTAGAGGGTCAAGGGACTTCAAAGAGGATAAAAGGTATACAAAAATGTTTGAATTAATTTATTTTATCTTAAATTTTACAAGACAACTTTAAATCATTATTAATTCATTGAATTTATTTATTTTCATTGTAGATGCTAAGGAGTGGGAGTCATTACATTTGTATGTTGCATACAATTCTGACTTTATGTTGGAATGGATGGAGAAGTACACTGAACAAAAGAAATTAGAGGATGAAAAGGCATGGACCAATGTATATAATAGACATGGTCAAAACACTGCTCGAGGGCTTCCTGCAAGCCATAAAAGAAAATGGCCAGATAGATGCTCATGGAATTGGCTAAAGACCAATATTGAACACGAGGCAACAAAGGGGAAGAATAGAGTGACACAACAACAATTGGATTTTGTTAAAGGATCTAGAAATGGGGAGGTGATACATATATATTAACATATTTGAGGTATTTAGTGATTTTCCTTTTTAACTTTTCTATCTGTGAATCTAATTAGTTAATATTTATATGAACTTAGGTAACATATTACAAAGGAATTTGGAATTTCGGTCATCATTTTCGCATCAAAAGGGTTGATGACAAAAGACAAACTTATGATTGTGGAATTTCAGCTTCATTTGAGGTGGAATGTCGTTCACATGCAAATGATAGACAACCAATCACAAGCACACTTCGCTATTATGGAGTGTTGGAGGATATTATAGAGCTTGATTTTATATCTTTCAAGAAAGTTATTTTTCATGTTCAATGGTACAAGCTTATCAAAGTGGGTGAAGACAAAACTATATTTTTGCACAAGAATGGATTCCATATGATGAATACATCTAGGTTTGAAGCCATTTCTGAACCTTATGTGTTTCCAAACCAATGTGACCAGATATTTCTCATTCCAATTTTAGAACAACCTGGTTGGTCATTCGTGATTGATTATGATCCAAGAGGATGAAGAGTAACATCTATTCAAGATGTAGAGGACCATGATTTACTTGAAGATGAAGAAGTCCCGCTTGAAGACATAGATGGCCAAGATGGAGATGATGAAAACTTTATTGTCAATGATTTGTATGACCAAGATGAAGATCATGACGAGTTTACTGAAGAGTTTGAAGGATATGAGCAACAACATGGGCATCAAGTCCATGAAGATGATGAATTTATTGATTTTCATTTACCTATAGTTGAAAGTGAAGAAGACCATGAAAACTATGGTATTAATTTATTTGTGGATTTAGGGCCCATTAATGATGGTGCATTTATGTCATCAGATGAGGACATTTCATGTGAGAATGAAATTGTTTGATCATCAAGTTCACTTTTAGATGGTTTTGAGGATCCAATACAATATAATTAACTCTTTACATGTTAAGTTTTGTGTTTTTAATTGTACACAAAATGTAATGGAAATTAAGTTATTTGAAAGTTTTAAGTGTTCTATTAGTGGATTCTTGTAATGCCAATGAATATAGCTTGCATTTTTTTCAATTGGATAAGTTGTTTCATTTTATTTTTTTACTTCTTTAACAATTTACTTGAAAGACGTTTTTGTCTTTGGAAGTTTTACACAATCAACACCTACGCACTTTACACAATTAACACCTAGGCAAGAGAAACACAATACCATAAAGCTAAAAAAACTTTGGAAGTTGGGCATTGTTTATATTTTTCTTATATATTGAAACATAATGAAAATTATGTATGTTATTGTTCAAGGGAAAAACATTACTATGATGGTGCATGAGGTAAGTTTGAAAATCATCTTTTATAGGTTCAATTATCTTACGTTCCATATTATATTATGTTAATTTATGTTTGTGGAATGCAGGCCTTCTCTAAAGTCATTCCAACCCCTATCACACCCTTTAGTACATCTAGTATTATGCCAACGGTAAGACTTGATCTAGATTCTTTTGCATTTAATTAACTTATTTCTTCGTTTATATTTTGTTAATATTTTTGTTTGTCATAGGGCATTTCTAGAGTAAGTCCAACAAGAATGCATCTTGTTGGCATGCAAGATCCAATTATGCCATCCAATACACCCAATGCCAGGAAAAATGTAAGATTTAACCATATGTTTGTGTGGTTTTGATTTTGTTATTTCCCCTATTATACCACTTTAATATTTATATTTGTCTTGCAGGGTGTTTCAAGAAGATGTGTGACACCCTCTACATCTAGATCAGAATCACCTGTCACAAGAGAAGCATCAAGCACAATACCTCATAGCATGCCCTCTACATCAAACATGGATGCTCCTAGCATCCCTGCTGAAATGGATGCTCCTAATATCCCACCAACACATGAACAAGTTTCCTTGAGGAGTCTTATAGAATCACAATCAAGAATACTAAGACTCCTACCAGAAACTCCTGAAAATGTTGAAATTAGGAAAGAAATACTTAAACAAATTGAGTTATGGGAGAGGAAATTGTTGGGGAGTGCAAGGCTTACTTCAGATGAACAGGTAAAATTATTTGGTAATATTATCTTATTATTCTTTTCTAGTTCATATTTTACTTTTATCATTATAATGGCATATTGATTGGTAAAAGCATCATTGATGATTACATGCTTGCTTTGTGATACTAAAATGTGATTACATTGTTGCTTGATGGTCTCGTTGTAAATACAGGAAATAAATGACAAAGTGACTGATGTACCTATAGGGGCATTTACCTCAAACCCTAAGACTACAACAATATCCTCAGTGACTACAAAAGGAACACAAGAAGTTACAATTTTGCTCACCTCAGAAGGAAATGTCTTGAAGGATGAAAGGGGGTTAAAATTCTTTCACTTTATTTTTCATCGTGCAGAACAATTATTTGGCAATACCATTCAAATGGATTGGAGGAAGCAAGGCAATGCTAAGAAAGAAGAGCTCTTTAAAGATGTCATAATAGCATTTGGAAATCCTGGTTTTAATAATGAAATTATTCTAGATATTGTACGAAGATACATTCACTCTGAACGAGACAATTTAAGGTCAAAGCTAACAAAAGACTTGAGATATCCACGTCCAGCTTGGATTACAGACCAAATGACATGGGATGAACTTATTAAAGATGCCAAATTTAAGAGGAAGGTGCACAACAATCCAAACTACAGGCCTTCTGCACGAGGAGGATCTAAAAGACGCCTTCGAGATACAACAAAAGCAACCCAAGCTAGGGTGTCAAGTATTGGATCCCATAAATTAGGATCTGGTGGGTACAATAGCATTCGTGGTGGTTTGGTAAGTGAATATTTTCATCTACTATATTCTCTATTTCATAAAAAAAGTCATGAAAAACTTATGAGTTAATTGTATCTTATGATTCATTATACCTTATAAATTTGGTTATATTTGTTTATGTAGGTTCACCAATTTCAAAAGGAAGCTTCAGAGGAGGACCTAAAATATGCTTTACTACATGGTTCTCAGGGCCTTCGACAACATATGCTAGATCGAGGGGAGAAATTAGTCACTGGTCATGAATCTGATGTAAGTTCTTTGCGTGATGGGCTATAATAAAATTTCATATTTTGCTTTCATTTCCATTGCAAAGAAAATGATACAGATATTAATTTAGATAGATACACCTCGAATTACAACAATTTATTTCTTGCATTGAAAAATGAAACAAGCAAAGCTAAAACTGTGATATGAGTTGCTACAAGATTAATAACTATCAATTTACATAGAGAAAAGCATAGATTTTCATGGTTTATTAAATTCTATGCTTTGAAGCAAGCAAATAAGGTCTGATATGCTATTTTAATGAGTTAAATTGTGTTGTGTATAGGAAGCCCAACAATCAAACTCATCAAGTAGTGAGCATGAAGAAGAGCTAGAGGAACATGATGAATTGCTTGTTGCACACAATGATTTGATTGCCATTCTTGAACCTCGACAGGAAACCATCCATGAATTTCAGCAAGTGGGAGACAAGAATAATGAGGAGGGTGTTCAATGTGATGAACAACTGACACCCTCAATTAGAATAGTGTCTTCTATTAGTATAGTGCCTCGTAGAAAGAGGACATAATGGAAGAGGATAGATAGAAATAAATGAACAAAAGACATATTTGCTTCTTATGTTTAAGTGTATTGTTGTCTAATCATGTGGGATTGATCATTGATAAGAAAACAATAGAATATATAGATTAGAATGCTTTTGTTTAGCTCTCAGGACTTAATGGAAGAAAATAAGTTAACAAAATGATTTTTTGCAGGATCTTTTATGTTCCTTACATCAATTACTGCAAGCAACTTTCCTAGTTTTCATTCACATGTGTGGTCTAAATCATTTGTTTTTGTAGATCAATTGCCTTGGCTGGAACTAAATAGGATGCAATTTTTTAGATTATTACTTTTTAAATCATGGAATCCCTTAGAAGCCGAGATTTAAAAATATTCTTTGATTTGCTGTAACAAAATATGATAGAGCAGGACAAAATATCTTTTTCTTTTTTTTGTTATTAAATATTCTACAAAAGTAAGTTACAGTTTGGTTGATATTCAACAAAATTTGCAGCCAAAGATATGTTGTGTTGACTTCAATTTTTCATAGCTGCATTGTGGTGTAAGTATTTTTAAGTTGATTTTCCTCCAGGTTGAGCTAAAATGCATTGGGCACATTGGAAGAAAAATTGCACATACTTCATGAATTACATTTGGTGAGATTCTTATCTTCTGTTAAGCAATCAATATTGACTTTAGCTTCAATTTTTTGGTGGAAAATCAGGGTGTTCTGGAGATAATTAGGATAAGTTGTGCTGATATCCTACTAAATGAGAATTTGATGAATTTCTTGATTGTTGTGGCATGCTTGCTCCAAAAGTTTTGGAGGGGTATGTTTTTGTTAGTTTCCTTATTCCATCAACTATGGGAGGAAGCAGCATTTTGATACCCGGAGCAACTGGTTACATGGGTCATCATTTGGCCAGTGCAGCCCTTGCTCAAGGCCATCCTACTTTCCTTCTTGTTAGGGAATCCACAACTTCTAACCCTGACAAGGCCAAGTTGTTGGAGTCCTTCACATCCAAAGGAGCAACTCTGCTCTATGTAAGTTACTCATACAATCACCATTCAACAACACACAATGTTTTTCTTGCCTCTAATGTCATTTTTGTAATACCCAAATGCAGGGATCTATAGATGATTATGCAAGCCTTGTAAAGGCAATCAAGAAGGTGGATATGGTGATTTCCACAATGGGTTCTCAACAGATTGCAGATCAGTCCACTCTCATCAAGGCCATAAGGATGTTGGAACTATCAAGGTACAATCCGTGTCTATGTTTTAACCAAATTCATGATAGTGGTCATAATGCAATTCTGTTGTCCTGTATTGAGTTTATGTGTATCTTTTGCAGAGGTTTTTCCCATCAGAGTTTGGGATTGATGTTGACAAACACCACGCAGAGGAGCCTGCAAAGAGTATGTTTGACTTGAAAGTAAAACTCCGTCGGGCTATTGAAGCAGAGGGCATTCCACATACATATGTTGTTCCCAACAGTTTTGCAGGTTACTTTCTTGCTAACCTTGCGCAGCTTGGCCAAACAGCTCCTCCAAGAGACAAAGTTGTCATTTATGGAGATGGAACTACCAAATGTATGTACCATTTTCATTTTTGTAGTTCATTAATTAATATCATACAATTGTTGGTTCTTTTAGATCTGTATTACTCAAGATTTCTAGGAGTCATTTTTGCAGACTCTGGTCTCTGTTACAAATTTCCTAACTTCATTTACTATTATGATTATTTGTTGATTCATGATCTCTGTTATTGGAGATTTGTGGTCGCTATTATTAGCTTTGTTCTTTCCTCTATGTTGTTATCTCATGAAGAGCTTTGTCTTTCATCAGTTCTTTTGTTTGCAACCATAAATTTGTCAGCATGCTAAATATAGTATTCAGCAGCTGAATCCAATTAAAAGCAAATATTGAAAACATCACCTTTACAAAACACAAACAATCCTATTTATACCACTAGTTCCCAGTAATTATTTCAAACATGATAACCTTTACCGTAAGAAAATTATGCAAAGCCTCACCTGCATTGAAGAACTGTCCATAATAAGAGTTTGCAAGATGGTACTGGTAGTGCGGACAAGACAAATTCGCAGGATTGTTACCTGCAACTTTAGGTCTACAACCTGAACAAAATTTGATAGCTTTTTGAAAACCCGTATTCCATCTTACATAAGCTAAGATAGCAAAAACTATCAGAAAAATGAAGTAATGAGGCAGATGCTTTCAGATATACCAATTAATGAGTAATTTAACTATAAAACCACATTAAATTAAAACTAATATAAAGGACCCAATTCAAAGAACCCAGTCTGCACCTCTTTATCGGCACTACCAAATATGATTGGTGGAGATAATAGTTTTAAAACTTCTCCATTCAACAACCATGCTTGTTGGCAATCAGCGTTGCAAGTAGTTTCTAGCTCCCCATGACTAGATGTGGTAGAGGATAATGCTAAAGGTCGACTTGGAAACTCCATTAACAAAGAAAGAACCTCCTGAACAAGAGAATGAAATGTATTTGAAGGGAATACAAAGAAAGTGATGAAAGCATAATAGAAGCATTGAAGAAAGAACCTTACAATTATCTTATCAAAATTGTTTGCTCCAACTAGATTACAAAAATGTTTTTCCAGAGCAGCTCCCACTGCCAATGACAATCCAAATTTAAGCTCATAGATAGCAAGTTGAATTGGCTGAACAATGTCTTTGTATGCAGCGTATTCCTTTGAAAGCCGAAGAATAAATGAAGTGGAAATTTCCTGAAACAACATAGCTATCAAAACAGTGAAACAAAGAGCACGTTGGATAAATAAAGAACAAAGATAAATGTCTTATTGTCGATGGAAGAAAACTTATCTAGAACACAATACATAAACTCAAAAGTGAAGCATATAAATAAGCACTCAAGATTGGCAGAACCAATAATTCCCTGTTTTCCATTTAACATTCTAGCTTCCCCGTGTGGGCTTGTAATAGATTGTCAAGCCTATCTACAAGACTTGGATGGCACTGAGAGACAATTTCACCATTACCTGGAAATAGATAATAGAGACTATTTCACAGGAGCATTGAAGGAAGGTCACAACAGATTTCAGATATTATTCTCAAGTGTTCAATAGGGTTTCAGAACTATTTGTAATCTTTTGAATCTATCATGGGAAAACAAAATTTATATAGATAAGATTTCCATGAAAGGAATTCTTTAATGATTGCTTAGACCAAGGCTAATAAGTGTCATGATTTACAATCATTTTTTAGTAGGTGCTTTATAATAGGTTTATGGCCTATGTTACATGGCATTTCTAGCACAGGGATAGCAGGACAGCAGTCTAAGGACCATACACACACAGACACAGAGTGATGCAATATAACATCATGACACAGTTAAAATGATGCTGAATAGTGTCTGCAAAAGTCTGCATGCCAACCATATTCCAAAAAGAAATTGTTTGTCTGACTTCTCACATTTATTGTTAATACTATCATTCTGCTTGTTTATAGACTGGTTTTGAGTTTTTGCATCGGTATAAGGTTTATTGTTAATAGACTGGTTTTGAGTTTTTGTATCGTTATAAGGTTTGCTGTTAATACTATCATTCCGCTTGTTTGGTATCACTATGATTTTGGCTTCAGTTGTTCAAACAAAGGCTAATGTGATAGAGTAATTATAATTAATATGACATTCAAGTTGATAGAGTAATTAATATTTGCATACAAAATTTAAATTATCATAATATCAGGCTATAATTTAAATATTTATTATAGTAATCTATAATAAATAAATTACTAATATGATAGTCGAACTAATATAATTAACTAAATAGTAACTAAATTATAAGTATCTATCATATATTACTTATAATTATAAACTGCTACATATCTGTGTATCGAGCATTGTTTTTAATGCTCTATTTTTCCCTGCGTATTAGCTTTTTTTTTTCCCTCATAACCAGTGCAGGAATTAGGCTGCTTTAGTTTTTACATAGATGAGGGGTCTCTGTTATGGAATTTTGCTTGATCTTTTGCCTAAAATATCGTTGAATTGGGAATGCAGCTGTATATTCGAGGGAAGAAGATATTGATACATTCACAGTCAAGGCAGTAGATGATCCAAGAACCTTGAACAAGATCCTTCGAGGCTTTTATTAAACATTTCATCTCTGTTTCTACCACGTGCATGTCTATGCTCTTGCTCCTTCATTTGCATGCATGTTTATTGGAGCATTCATAGGCGCATCTACAAATATTCCTTTATTTTATGCTTCCATGGATTCATGCACCTTGTCCTAAAGCTCCCACCTTCTACGTAGGCCTACAGGATGTTGGCCAATGTTATGAGTTTGGCTCGGGCATGGAGGAGTTTCTAAAATCTTCTTAATAAATTTATTTTGTGTATATCCTATACTCTGCTTCCCATCTGTGCGAACTGAATCCTTTGTTGATTCTAGTCAAAAGTATAGGTTACAGCTCTTAAAACGTTTATTGAAACTAGGCGTACACTTCATCAATCAACCTACATATGTATGCATATTATGTTTTTTTGTGTTATGTTGATTCTAGTCAAAATTACAGGTTACTGGTTTGTGGATCCCAATTGAAAACCCAAACTGCAACCAAAGCCTTCTTCCTGATAACATTCTCCTATTTTGAACAACCATCAAAGTTGAGTGGAAATTTATCCTCGACACCTGCATCTTGTGATGAAAAAAAGGATAAAATATGAGGCATTTTATCTCCAACGTTGGAGAACATCAAGATAAGGGAAATACATAGCCAAATCCAAGATGTAAGGAAAGGACTCGATTAGTTCATGTGAGATAGATTCACTGTTTTGAACAAATCTTCCAGCATTCCTCAATGGAGAGGGATCAAAAATGTTAAAATAAAAAAAAGGATTTGACGTGCCACCCCTACAGTAGTATCATAATTGCAACCATTTTAGTGACAAAATCTGCCACGCCAAGGGTAAGTATTGCAACAGTTTTAAAGGTTGTAGCATATACATATGAAAGTGGACTTATTAGGCAGCCAAAGCCACGCGCTATGGTGGAAAGTTAAAAATCCATTTCTAATAGTTGTTTAAAACATTAAAGGTAGACAAATGTGGTGCCAAACATTGTTAAATAGAGTTGTAAACATTGTATTGTGCAGCCTTTGGAAGAGGCGTTTGACCAAGTAATAGCAACAAGTGTTAAACCCACGCAGAGGAATAGTTTGTATTATTTTTGAACTCCAACGTGCCATCTTAACTGAAATAATGTACAACAAACAAAAAGTTTGAAATCTTAATAAGAGGAAGCCTTTGAGTTGTTGTTAATTGTATTTGCCCAACAATACCTACGACTGGTAGAATGTAGAGAAGTGGAAGCAAACTACTATCCATTTCTGTATAAATAAAGAGCAGCAACATAGCGTTTGGTTGCCCATTCAATCTGAAATTAGTCCCCAGGATAAAATATGAGGCTCTTTAAATGTTTCTTGAAACTAGGCCCCAGTCTGCTGCCCATGATATAGTATAAAAGTGCATCAGCTCAGTCCTAAATTATCATAAGTTCCTGATTCTGAGTTTATGCTGAGTAGAGAGTGATAATAAGCTTCAGTTTGAGAGCTTTACGATGGAAATAAGTATTGGGATTTTGAGTGTTTTCATGGTGTGTTTTACTTTATTTGTGTTTTACTATAATTTTCATGGTGTGTTTTACGTTATTATGTGTTACTATATTTTGTTAGTGTTTGTTCTTTTCTTATCTGTATTATTTTATTTTGTATTATAAAGCAAATAATACAAGGTCAGCAGTGCAAATCTATTTGGTTAGTAGTTACTATAATTTTGATCTGTGTTAGATGAAGATTGATGAAGTAATTGCCTAATTGCTTTGTTTTGACATAGGACAACAGACAGAGTTTTCAAGTGGCAGTTTTAAAGCATAAAGGAGCAGTTGGGAAGGAAAAAGGTCAGTTTGACACCTGTAACAACATTTTGCAAGCATCTAAGAAGGTATTGATGGGCAGTTGAGAAGCATGCAGGCATATAGGGACAGTTTAAGCACCTGTAGCAACAATTTGCAAGCATTCAGAAGGTTAAAGATTGGATATAATAGTTGACAGAGTGGATATTTGTAATTAGTTCTTTTGATTTTGATATAGAATTGTAAACTTGACACAGTTTCATTCTAGTCACTTTGACATTGTAACTCAGATTTTTCAGTTTTAGACTGAAACAAAACATTTTGTAACCCATTTTCAAAGCAAGAGATACATGTATTTTCAAACTGTGTATGGTTGCAAGACCATCTTCTATCAATAAAATGAGCATTTTGGCTTTCAAAAGTTTTGTTTCTATTATGTGTATGAATTAATTGATGTCATTTTCTATTATTTTCAAACATTGAATGTTGAAAATCACACAAAAAATATTTAAAATAAATTATTTATTTTTTAATATATTTTTCATATTGTTTCTAGACTTTAATCCCAATTATTGTCTCCAGAGAGACAATATGTCTTTAATCCTAACTATTGTCTCTAAAGAGACAAAAGTGAAATTGTCTCTAAAGAGACAAAAATACTTATGTTTCATATTGTCTTTATAAAGACAATTTTTAAGACAATAGTTTAAGACGCCCGCTTAAAGACAATAATTGAGACAATACACAGTTTTTTTTTTTTCTTAAATTAAGACAATTTACTAAATAATTGTCTCAAAAAATGTCTTAAAACGCCCTTCTATGTAATAGTGAATGAATGGTTATATTGTATTTGAATGTGTGGTTTTATGGATTGTTTTGATAGACCCTTTCAATGGGACTTTTCGTGAGTTGATTTTGAGTTGGAGATTTTCTCTCATTTAATTTATGTTGCTATTCGTTGGGAACCCATATGTTTTCTTTTGTTCTTTACCTTAAGTGGTAAATCGGTTTATGTTATTAATGTCATGATTGATGGTTCTGCTTGAGTTGTTAATGAGTCAAATTGAAAAGTTCTTTGAGTTATGGGTTTTCCGAGTGAAGGAAATAGAGGTATCCCTTGGATTTCCGATTTAATTTGTATCGAAGTTGTTGATGTTGTTTGAATGGAGTTGTTGATCTTATTTTAATGTATTCTCTCATTATTTTTAAATTGAAAATGGTTTTTGGGGCCTTACAATTATTGTTGTCATTGCTATGTTGTTATTTTTATGAAGGTGATTTGCGTACCACTATAAGGGGGTTCTTGTGAGGAGAAAATTGAGGTCTCCCGTGGAATACCTAGTTGGTGGCTTTTGGTTTTATTATGTGATTTTGTTTAAAGGTTGATTTTCTTTTGCGTTACCCTACTTGAGGTGACACCATTGTTGCTTGTGGTTGGGTCTTGATGAATCTTTCCTTCTTTTTTATGGCTTTTGAGTTACTCTCATATTTGAGGAAATTTTATCCTTGTGTTGGAATTATTGGAGAAAACGCTTGATGCTTCACTTTACCCTCGTTTGTGGGGTTTTCATTCTTTTGGCTTCCAGAGGCTTGAGATGATTGTTAGTTGATGTTCTCTTTCTTTTTGTGCCCTTGATGTGGCAAGTGGTTTGGTTTCATGATTTTGAAAGGGTTGTACGGAATTGTTGAGACTTTGATTATGTATTTAAAGCGAGATGGGTAATGCCTCGCATGCTTCTCTATTGTGATTCTTGGTTCAAATTATGATGGTACAACCCTTGGTTTTTATGTTGTGGGGTCTCTAGGGAGAGTGGCTCCTCGTGGGGGCCGACACCCCATTTAAGGGGAAGGGCTCAGGATAACCCACGAGTGAGTTAGTAAACAAGTGAAAACCTAATAATTAACTTAGAAGGGTTGGGTAGTAATATCATTATAAGATTAATAAAATGGATGCCTCATCTTCATTAGTGCCCGTAGGGCTAATGGAAGGCTGAGAAGGCCGTGGTTGGCAAGGTCGTGACCTCATCTTCATGAGAGGTCTACGGCTCCGCATGAGTCACCCTATGGACCGGCGCCTCTAGTTAGGAGGAAGAGCACAGGACAGCCATAGATGGGACCGGCGCCTCCAGTTGGGAGGAAGAGCACAGGACAACCCATGTAGGACTATGCGATGACACTCTCCCCTAGTTGCCCATGTGTTTTACTTTATTGTGTTCCTCTGGAAGTAGGTTGTGGGAGTTGGTTTAGATTGTTGATATACGGATTTATATTGGTTTGTGATTATTGCCTTAATATATCTTGATGTACTTGGCGGTCTTGTATGATCTCATTGATATTTGACTTATGACCTTGTACTCTTTTGGTATTGTGTTATGATGTTATTGTATTGTTTTATTACAATTTGGAACTGTATTAGGTTTATTAATTCAGTTTGTTTGGAAATGTTTCTTGATTATCGTCTGGTTACTTGTTTATTGGTCATTGCTTTGATTTATGTGATGAGATTTATGATTTTAAGTTATTTTGATGACTCTTGGACGTTGTTGAATATGTCATTGTAATCCTTGAGTTTTATGATACTTTTGTATGTTGTTGAGTCTTGTGGTTCCTTGCTTGGATGTTCTTGGTTGAGGTCTCTTCTTGTTAGCTCCTAGCACGGGGGGTGGGTCTTCGGACTCACATGGTCGGGTGGAACGTGCTAAGCACCCCATTGGGTCCCCAGTCAAGGATCGAGAGGTGCAGATTGGTGCGGTTGCAGCGACTCCAGAGTTGTACTTGTCTTGGAGCCAGTTATGATGCTTTGTATTCATCTCTTCTTCTGTATCATGATTCTTGTTGTATAGTTTCCGTTCATGGTTTGGAAACACTTTTGTATCATTGTACTTCTTAATCATTGTACTGTAATGTAATGTTAAACCCAATGTGGTTATTGGCCACGACAGTTATTATTGTGTCGAGTTAATTATGTATATGTTGTATTTACTCAGATGGTTTCTTATCATTGCTTTATCATGTATGTTTTCTATTTGTTAATGTTTATTTTGTTATGGATTATATCTTTGGATTTTATTCTTTATTGTTGTTGTGTGGATCTCAGTCTCGTAATGACTCCTCGTGTACCCCAAGGGATGTATGTGTTAGTGAATCTGTTTAAATGAAATTCATGTCATAACTTAATGTGTATTGCATGTATGTTATGTTTAGTTAATTTTAAAAAAAAATTGTGCCGTAATTATTATGTAATTGTCCTTTGGGGTTCGCACGGCGGGGCGTTACATAGGGGATAGAAGAATCCAATCTCCCACATCCCATCCAACCTCACGCTTTGACACCCACTTGGCCAAATAATCAACCACTCTATTCCACTCCCCAGGAATATGACAAAAGGAGATAAACTCCAAAGAACTGTACATCTTCAAAATTTGTTTAATCAACAAAGTGAGTTGCCAATTAACTCCCTCCTGTCTCTTATCATTCAACATATCAACAACAATCTATGAATTAGATTCACAAATAATCTTCCTCCACCCAAGGGAGTAACCTCTTTCCATAATATAAAGAACAACCAGGGCCTCCATAAGATTATTAGTCTGCTGCCCTTTATAAATAGAGAAAAAAAACACACTATCACCAACACTATTTTGACCAATGCCACCAGTCCTAGCATGGCCATGATTCCCCTGAGAAGAACCATCAATAATCACCTTTAGAGCACCCTAAGGAGGGGGGTCCACTTAGCTTCTTGTTGGATTTTTTTCTTGGTACGCCGAGGTCCCCTACTACTAGAGTAACCTAGGCCACCAACCACTAGGTTCAAATTCCTTATGATAGCCACATCACAAGGATCCGCAGTATCCAACATGTCACATTTCATAGAGATAGTTTCTTGAAGCTTGTAGAGGATCTTATGCCAAAGTTGTGCCACCACCAATTGCACCCCCTAAAATATCCTCATGTTCCTTTCAAACCACAACTGCCAAATAATTAGGGAGGGGCCAAGGAAACAAGCAAACTTAAGAAAATACGTCTATAGAGGAGGCCTACCCATACTATCCCAAAACTCAACCAAAGAAGTAGCATGGACACAAGAGTGATTCCACATGCCCCACCAAAAGTGCCAAATTATCTAAACAAAAGGGCATAAGAAGAAGAGATGAGAGGAACCCTCCTCACTTCTATTACAAAGAACATAGATAGAAGGACCGTGAAAACCTCTCTTTCGTAAATTATCCCAAGTAAGACATCTATTCTACACAACCATCCATAAGAAAAATTTGCATTTGGGCCAAGAAAATTTATTCCAAACCTACTTCCATCAAGGCACCTACATCCTCCCAAACAACTATCTATCTAGCTCAAGGTAGCCAAAGGCCATTGAAAATTTACCCTTTGGAGAAGGACCCCAAGCTAGAGTATCCCTCATAGAAAGGGAATTGTACATTATGTCATCCAAAATCATAGCAAGCTCTAGACGAGCCTCCTCAATTCCCCCAGGCGACCACTCATGCGGATCCTTCCAACAGACCACCTCTACCTGACCCAAAGCCTATACAAATTTAAAATCTTTCACCTTGCTCCAACTAGCATCAAGAAAACTATCACAAAGGGACAAAAAATGAGGATACATAGTCAAGATGGGGGGTGTCCATCCCATGAATCATCCCAAAAGAGGGCATCAGAGCCACTATTGCAAATCCAAAAGAGACCCTACTTAATGAGCTTCGCCCCTCGTTTGAGAGTATCCCAAATCATATACCCCCTCCCTGAAAGGAAACACCGTCGAGGCACATCCACAACACTCACGCCTTGAAGATACTTAATTGTAAGAATCTTAGCCTACTTGATCCTAGCTAGGACACCAACAACAATATAACTTAGCAACCAAGACCTAGCCAATCAAGCCCGTAGGATTGAGCCCAAGACCACCCTCCTACTTCGGCTTTCCAAATAGAGTCCCACTTGACAAGGCTCCATTTTGAAGAAGTCAAATTACCAACCCACAAAAATTGATGGGCTAAGGCATCAAACTCCTTAACAAAGCACTGGGGGGCCACTTGCACAAAACATCTATAAATAGGAAGATCCTGCACCATAGATTTAAAAAGAGTCACATGCCCGACCAATCAGAGCCATTGACAAGTCCAATGACTAACCCACCTGTGGAACTTATCCAACACATCTTGCCAAAGATCTCTAAGCTGAGAACCCACCAAGATGGAAATATCGAGATAGGACAAAGGGAGAGAACCAATTTGAAGAAGAATCCAAGCAATTCTATTCTAAATAAGCTGGAGAGTGTTAAAGAAGAAGATTAAGGACTTATTCTCATTGATCTTTTTCCCAGAAATACCCAAATAAATATCCAAAGTTTTCCTTAAGTTCATATCATCTTGAATTCTATCCATACCCATCAAAGCAGTATCATTCACAAACTGTAAATGAGAATAAGGATGCACCCTACCAGCCTAACTCTAACCCTGAATCAACCCTTGACGAACATGAGACTTGAGAAATCTTCCCAACCCCTCAA
The DNA here is from genome assembly GCA_007258455.2 of Sequoia sempervirens. Taxonomy (NCBI): domain Eukaryota; kingdom Viridiplantae; phylum Streptophyta; class Pinopsida; order Cupressales; family Cupressaceae; genus Sequoia; species Sequoia sempervirens. Next base: position 17,507 of record VDFB02263068.1, read on the forward strand.
CCACAATTATAAAAAGATAAGGAGAAAGATGATCCCCTTGATGAAGGCCCCTGGAAGCACTAAACAAATCTAAAGGTTCACCATTAATAAGAATTGAAAAGGAAGAAGTTCCGCAGTTCATCACCCAATCAATCCTTTCCCTATCCAAACCAAAGGCCTAAAGAACCTTATGCAAGAACGTCCACCTAACCCTTTCATAAGGTTTAGCCATGTCAAGTTTGGTGAACATGGCTTTCTCCTTCGAAGTCGCCATATAATGGATGGCCTCAGAAGAATCATGATCCCATCAAGAATTTGCTTGCCAACAACAAAACCACCTTGCTCAGCAAAAATCAAAGATTTGAGCCAAGCATTAATTCTTTCAACAATTAGTTTAAAGATAATTTTGTACACCACATTGCAGAGAGCGATGGGTCTAAACTAATCCAAGCAATGAGATCCCTCCATTTTAGGAGTAAGGGCCAAAAAAGTAGAGTTCATAGCCCAAAACATCTGCTTATTACATTGCGACTCCTGAACCACCTCAAGGAGATCCAACTTGATGATTTCCCAAAAATCTTGGAAGAACTCAATAGGGAATCCATCCAGGCCTAGAGCCTTGCCTTTTTCATTTGAAACACAACCTCTTCTAACTCAGGAAATAGGATAGGAAACATGAGAGCCATTCTCATGTCATTAGAAGCTAAATAAGGAATGCAATCTAGAATAACATTTTCCTCACTACCAATAAGGAGAGAATCCTCAGTGAACAGGGTAGAAAAGAACCGAGCAACCTCCCTCGAAATCTCATCCTTAGAAGACAACTATAGCCCCTTTGACAACACCAAAGAAGGAATAAGATTTTCCATCCTTCTAGCTTTGACAAAATTATGAAAAAAGGTTATATTTCAATCCCCTTCTTGAAGCCAATCCACTCGAGACTTTTGCTTCCAGAAGATCTCCTCACACAACTCCCATTCCTCTAGGTCCTTAACATCTATTGACTCCTCCCTCATTAGATCCACAGTAAGACCTTGGTCTCGAATCTAGCGAGTGATGGCAACTAAATCAGCCTGAGTTGACAATCTATTGAGATGAAGATTTCCAAAATATTGCTTGTTTCACTTCTTGAGATTATACTTCACATACTATAATATTTTGGCAAAGGAATACATAGCCTGACCACATGAGAAGGCTTCCCTTGTTGCCACCATTTAGACATAAAGTCATAAATGGAAGAGTCCCACAACCACATAAGTTGAAATTTGAAAGATAGGTTCTTGGGGACTCTAGTAACAATAGCAGAAAGCTTAATCGGCTAGTGATCCGACCCTTTCCAATCGAAAATCTTTGAACAAGTAGACCACCTATCCCCCACCCAAAAGTAGGAAACCAAGAAATGATCCAACCTCTCAAAAATAAAATTCTCCCCACATCTCTTATTATTCCAAGGGAAAATATCATTGCTTGGCTTCACATCCACTAAGTTCAAAAGATCATTATTATCCTTGAAAAGGCAATCAAACTAGTCAAACTGAGAAATCCCACCATGTTTCTCCTCAAGACATGTGGCAACATTAAATTCCCTCGCCATAAATCATGAGAACAAGTGAGCAAAAGATCTGATATATCGAACATGATCCCACAACTTAGCTTTACCAAAAAGATCAGTAGGAGTGTAAACATTAGTGAAGAGGGAGGTTTCACCTAACTCTAGACTAACAACAACCACAAACATAGCTGAGTGACATGAACACCACCAAACACCACCAAAGAGGAGCAATCTTCCTTGGATCCCAAAAACAAGCCACCCCTCCAGAGGTTCCATGAGCCCTGACACACTGACACAAGCCACGCGACTAGATGCTAGGTGCTCTACTCAACATACCTTCCTCAGATAACTTAGTTTCATGAAGGAAAGCCATATCAGAACCATGAGTACCATTCATCTCTCAAATAGCCTTTTGTCTAGGGATGCTATTCATACCCCTCGCATTCCATGAGATAACAATTATTTTTGAGATTGGAAGAAGTGGGAGTCAATGGTTTTCACTAACCCCAAATCCACCAAATTCTCACCAAGCAACTTAACCTTCTCCAGATCCTTCTTGCGTCCCACCTTGGAAGGTTTCTCTGGAGGCCCCTTTTTTAGGGACTTCAGCTATAAATCGATAACATGCACAACCCCACTACTCTTCCTAATGCCCAAAGAATCCTTAGACTAAGAAGAAACAAGATCCTTCAAGGCATCAACCCCATTCAATACCACTTGTCCACTTTGATCAAGACCAATCGAAATCTAAGATGTTGCATCTATGACCATCTGATCACCTTGTACTTCTCCCAATGAAAAGATATGAAAATCAACCTCTTTGTCACTAGACAACACCATCCCCAAGGTCCCCCCACCAGAAGGAAGCTCGACAGGGCACCCCTCCTCGTTGACCAAGTCCTCGAGAACATCAAATCGATTGAAGACACCATCATATTGCTTGTCCTTTTAGGTTCTCTTCAACTCTCTCCATTTATTACGTGGCTTGACTAGGATGAAACCCTCCTTATTTTCCATCCCCTCAACCATTGGAGCCTTCCCTTTATCATTCTTAGTAATTGGATTGGAATTCATATTAGTTACACCAGTTGAATGATTAAACTGAGGGCATTTCCTTTGCAGATGCCCATACTCACGACATAAATGACATTTGAAGGGTAGGGTTTCATAATCTAGTTGTTGAACCCAAGAAACAAAACCAAGACACATCTCCATAGAGTCTAGCAAAGGGTTATTCAAATCGATTTCCACACAAATATGGGCATAATTAATTACCTTTTGGTCCAAAGTTTGCTAAGCTGGACCAACCGATTTTCCAAGGAGAAGAGAGACCATATGCGAAATATCTCTCCTCCAACATTCCAATGGAAGACGAACCCAAACGAGAACCCTGGAGGGAAGTTCCTCAGCCATATTGAAACCCACATGCCAGGGTTTCATGAAAATCCCAACATGATTGAAGAAATAAGGCCCAGCTTCAAAATCCCTATTCTTATCCACCATGCATGTAAACACAACTATAAAATATTTATTTGTAGCCACCTTAATCTCCATATCCCCTTCAGAATTCCAAACCTTTCGAGATTCCAAAGCTATAAAAGGAAGAAAAATTCCCATGTACTTATAGATCAACACTTGATTACTCAAGTACACAACATCCTTTGCAACAAATTCAGGTTGTATTACCAAGATTGGTCATTCTTAGATTCTCTCCAAACATCCATTCAGTTTCTTGATTCTGGAAACACCTTTGTCCAATGACTAACCTTCACTAGAAGGGGATTTGTCTAAAGCCTCCATGGTCTTTGCATGCAAGTAATGAGAAGGATCCAAAAAATCTATCCTTTGAGCAAGAACTGTACCCAGGGAAACACCCCCAAGCACAAGCAAAACTTTGAAACCACCACAAAGCCAAAGTAAATAAAAAAACACAAAAAAGAAAAGGATCTTGAAATCCCTCCAACAAAAAAATCCTGCCACACTAGGTATCCACGTCTCCTCCTAAGCGAAAACACAACCCAATGAGCCCTTATTCTCCCCCACACAATAGCCATGAGCAACAAAAAAAATAGAAAACCAAGCACAAACACGGCTAGGGAAAAACCCTAGCCCATGTGGCTCAGCTTAAGTGTTGTCCTCACATCGACCATCCTCTCACCTCAATAGAAGATTCGATAAGAAGGAATGTAGATCGATTTATATGGGTTCTATTAATGGGACTCTCTTGCATCTAAAAAATATAAAGAAAACATGATGCAAGAACATTTAGACTCATGTGCAATCCTACACAACCAAAAAAAATATGAAATTTTATTTATTTATTTTTGGGGGAAAAAATTAATTTTATTCAAGAACGATTAAATACATACATTCCACAAGGACTTGCAAGCGACCATCACTAGCATGCCATACAATATGAGGGAAATCTACCAATGAATCATACAAAGCCTCCAAACAATACCACTAGAGAAATTGAGACACCACTTACTAGCAACCCTCATCAAGTAGGGATTACCTTTAATGATCATCATCAATAAGTTTAAGAATACAAGATCAAGATCCCCCCACTCACCAATATCTTAGCTATGATTGCCTTCAAAATCCCATTTAGCAAGATAATTAGCCACTCTATTCCATTCCCTTGGAACATGCACAAATGAAATAGAATGAAAATTCATGGCCAAAATCATAATCTGTTTAACAATGACAACCGATCTCCAGGAAGCTTCAAAGAGGTTTCCCTTGTTCAACAAGAAAACCAAAATCATAGAATCATATTCGCACAAGAATTTCCCACAACCCATAGCTAAGGCCCGTTCTAGCACTTTAAGAATAGCCCAAGCTTCCATAAAATTATTAGAATGAAAGCCCATATAGGTAGAAAAAATAAAATGAACCATACCCCCACTATGATGACCAATACCTCTAATGCCAAAAATGCCAGGATCGCCCGTGGAAGAACCATCAATACACTTTAAGAACACCAGTATGGGGTAGGCTCCATTTACTAGACCTATTAACTCTTTTAAATCCTTGAAATCTATTGAAAGATCAAATTTGGCAAGGGGGAGATAAGGAAATCTCCAAGAACTTGAAAAACTACATATCCAACAAGGTGAGAAAATCATCTAATTTAAATTTATCCTCAACCATTATTTTAATCATTCTTTTGACTCTAAGCCAAACCTACAAAACACTGTGTCAACATTCTTGAAGAATTATTTTGTTATGCTCCAACCAAATATGCCAAAAAATAAAAGAGGGACCAATTTACCCAAGTAACAATAAGAAAGGAGGTTGAAGCAAGAGATTGCCCTAGGTTATTCCAAAATTCAGTCAAAGCAGTGGCATAAATAACAATTCTTTTTCAAATCCTTCACCAGATATCCCATATCTCCTTAGAGAAAGGGCATTGGAAAAAGAGATGATAATGCATTTCTCACCCATATCACAAAGAAAGCAGATAGAGGGACCTTGGAATCCTCCTTTTTGAATATTATCCCAAGTAGGATATTTGTTTTGACTTAGAATCCAAATGAATAAATTACATTGAGGTCATCTAAATCGATTCCATATTCTTTTCCACCAAGGGAAAACTTCTCTTCTTTGCAATTCAAGCACCTGATATTCAAGAACAACCTTGTAGACCCCTTTTGACTCATGACCCCAGGAAAGAATATCAAAATCCTATAGAGAACAATAAGACCTCTCAATCAAAATAGAAGATGAAATATCTCTATCCCTGGAGAAATCCCAACAAAACAACTCCAAGGTCCATGCCATCTATAAGTAAACGATCTTCCCAAGGGAACCTAATATTTGAAATCCAAAATCTTGGACCATCCAACAACCCAAAAAAATTTCACAAAGATCTCTAAGATGAGGGATGAACGAGATGATAGGAGAGTGGTTATCCCAAGAGTCCTCCCAAAATAAAGCATTATTACTCTTGTTGGAAATCCAAAACAAACCCGTTCTAATAAGCATGACACCTTTTTTAATAGTATTCCAAACCATGGAACCTTTGCAAGTCAAGTCCATTCCCAGAATTCCATCCTTAATAACACCTCTAAGATACTTGAAGTTGAGGATTTTTTCCCATGGCGCACCTAGATTTTTACAGCATCTCTAATATAACAACATCCAAAGCTTGGAAATTGAGTTCCAACTATCACAAACCAAGTTCTCCAACCTCTTTAGAGCTACACACAAGGTCCCAACCCAAAATTTTTATCTTGAGAGAGTATCAAAATCTTTGAGAAAAATCTTAGGGGCAAGGCCTGTAGTTCTTGAACTATAACTCTTATTCCTCATTGGAACAAACTCCTTTCTCCTTAATGACTTATTAAAAGATAGGAGTGACACTTAAAAATCTATGATCTTATCCTTAAATGACTGCTTCCATCTTCTTCTAAAGGTGTGATCATGCTATAGCAGATTAACTCCTTCGTTGCATCAAACTGTCATCCTTCTACTACAGGTTGAGAAGCCTTTTGTTGTAGGTTGGAAGGTTCTTTACTGCAAGGGTTAGTCCTTATTTCTTCAAGGAATTTTCATTGCTAACAACTATGATTAAACATGAAATTCTACTAAACTCACAAATATTCATAGTTCATACACACATTAATATAACATATATCGACTTCTATTGCCTTGGTTTCAGTCCATCATTACACTTTCACTTTCAAAATATCATAATTTCCCATTAGTTGTTTAAATCCAAGTCCAAGGAGCCTTGAATCCCTCTTGCATCAATAACTATACCATTCAAGTACTCTAAAATCTTTCAATACTTATCCATTTTTCTCAAAGTCAACCTTTTGAAGTAGTTTTAGAACTATTGTCAGAAGCTGACAAGGTTTTCCCAACCAATATGTCAAGCCTCGATGAGGTTCTCACAACCCACTCTAGTCCCGACAAAGCTTAATTTTTCATCCATGTGATGGAATTTAAGTTGGTTTTCACAAACTCTTTTTGAGACTGCTAGGGTTTTCAAAACCTTTTGATCTCTCAAAAAATTCCATCTTCAAAGAGAAAATGATCAAAATAAAGAGAAAAGTGGATATTTTTCTTGGTTTCAAAACCATCGTCAGGAGCTCTAACATTGAATCAAGAACCTTATATTTTATAGCCAAGGGACAAATGGTAAATTTTTCTTGATTTTGAAAGGCATTTTGTGGAGTTGTGACAACCATTTCAAGCCTCGACAAGGTTCTCACAACCTTGGAAAATCCTGAATCGTAACTCATAACTTCAATCTCTTGATATGAAGTTAAGAAGAAAAAGGAGGTAGATGGTCAAAGCAAGTATTGATTGAGGTTTCTAAGCCATTTTCAAACTCTGGCAAGGTTTTAAAAACCTTTAAAATTTCCAATTCTCTGATTTATTGAGCAAATTTGAAGTTGACGCCAAGGAAGCCACCTACCTACATTAGTTATTGTTAGAGCCAAATGAGGTGAAATTAATACCAATGGTATATGAAGAGAAAATGTTGTCAACTCCAATTATTTTACACATTTATGAATAGAGAATTGGAGGTTTTCAAGAGCACGAGCAGGTAAAATCATGGCGAATGACTGAACAAAAAAGGAGCAAAAATCCATCCCTTAGAGGAAATTCTTAGAAGGCATTTAAAAAAGTGTTTTCTTACATCCTAGCAGTTGCTTCCATCACTCATACCAAGCAAATTCTCAAAGTTTTTTGGGAGAAAAACTTGGGAATTTGTAGGTTTCACTCTGCCAAACTTTTTAAAGATTTGGGATTTGGGATTGGGAGCTAGAATTTACACAAAATAAAGTATAGGTACTTGGGATGTGATAATTTAACTTGTTTAACTAGTATGTTTCCCGAAATTGGTGACACTCGACTAGGGCATATAAATATCAAAGAATTTTGGAAGAGGGTAAATAAACTCCCATTACTCAAAGATTGGTTGAGAGCGGTCTACTGGAAGCGGTGACCTTCCTTGTAGCTGTGCAATGCATGAACCTTGTTCTTGAATGCATAAACCATTACAATCCTAAGACTAGGGAAATTAGAACTAATGATGGTAATTTATCAATAACACTAGACAAATCCACTATCAGTGGTTGTTTCAAACTTCCTAAAAGAGAAGTTTTTGTAGACTTCAACTTCACATTATCACAATGTCGCTTTAGTAAGAAGTAAGGGTATTAGAAAAATATTATTTCTAGGGAATGGTTTGAAGTCCCAAAGAAAGAGAAGTCCCAATTACCCAAGAACTTGCACAGTTCACACTTCAAAGACGAGATTTATGATATCATCGTTTTGTTGTATAGATTGAAAGGTAACATAAATACTCATGATTTGGAAGAATGGATGTTTTATTTGTATAGATTATCTGTGTTGGCCAACAATACTTGGATTGGGCAACCCTCATCAATGACAAATTACATGATATGATAGCCATACTTTTTGTTAATAAGACCTTATATATGTCCTTGTATCTCTTTTATGCTTTGGCATGCATTGGGCCATGAAAATGACTTAACCATGTTGAGGAATTTGATGACAAAATTCAAATCTACAACTACTACCTTGACTTACAACTAGAGAGGAACTATCAAAAATTAAGGAGGGTGAATGATGTATTCACCATGAGGTTAGTTAGGGAATTGCAAGGTGATCTAGGGAAAAGGATCTCTCTTGAGGCCATTCGGCTTATAAAAAAATATGGTAGCCACTTCATTCAATTTCAAGGGTTCACTCACTTAAGGGTTGGAGGATATGATGGACTACCCCACAAATTGCCTAAATATGCAAAGGATAAATTCATTCTCATTTAGATCTGTAGATAAATTTTAGAGGTCAACAAGAGATGTGTTGAGAGGAAGAAGGTGGGTGTCCCATTTCCCATTGATCTCGGGTATTGCCTATGTAAATCTTAGTCAAATGCCCTTAACATTGAGAGGGATATTGTGAAAATCAATGTTTCTACTTATGATATGAGATTTCATTTTGATAGGAAGAATTTTGTGAAAGATAACCTACATCTTGGTCCTAGATTTTATCACATTCCATATATGGAGGATTATTGGGTTGATTTCTCTAATGATTATGAAGTCAAAAGAAGTTGGATGAGGATGACTCTTAGGAAAATTGTTACTTTCAGACTAGGTTGGGATATCAATGATATTGAAGAGGATGAATAATAAATAGTAGACCCCATCTATATTACTCACATACAAATGCAACCCATGGTGCTTATTGATTGGAGTCTTAGAGAACCCAAGGATCTAGAGGTCCAAATTATAGTGGTTATAAAAAGGACACAAATATGGCTAGCTAAGAAGAAAGGTGAGGCTTCTAAGGTTCAACCTAAGGATAGCAAAAGGGCAAGAGAACAAATCAATCCTAGTTAGGTAGGTACCTCTTCATCAATAGTAGTATCACCTCCTACAAAACACACGATGACATCAGATGGTAGTGGAGATGGGGAAGAGCCTCTAGAGAAAAGGGGAAGTCTTAAGAAGACATGTGGTGATGGTCCTCCAAAGGATAGTGCTTTGGAAGATCAAGTAGAAAGAGAAAGAAAAATAAAAGGAAAAGGGAAATGAACAAGAACAAGAAATTGGGATAATGGAAGTTGATACCCTTGAAGATCAACCAAAACTATCTCAAAATATGACTGAGAAGGGCACACAAAAAGGTAAATCTCCCACTTCCTTTCCTTTCAATTTGCAAAGTGTAAAGAAGACCCCTCCCTTGAAGAGAGCTCTTCAATTTTCATCATCAAATTCTTCTCAAGCTATTGGTACTACTTCTTCCCCTTCAAGGCTAGGACCCATGATCTAAGAAAATAAAAATAGTGCCTCTTAGCCTGCTAGATGATAATATTGTAGGGAAATTATTGTAAAGATCCTCTAAGTCTAAGAAATTAAAAACTACTTCAAGATTGATGGAAGATAATGATCTGGTGGATATTTTCAGTGAAAATTGAAGTGTCTCCAATACTCCTAATTTCAGCACCATCAGAAAGATCTCAGTGTCCTGATTCTAGCACAACTTGAACGGAGCGAAAAGGAGTCCGTTTAAACAAGTTACGGCCAGTCAAACTTTTGGTCAAACTGGCACCAAGGGCATCCAAAAAGGCAAAAAAAGATCATCTCAAAAATCATCGAAAATAGTGTCAAGTTGAAGAACTCGTCAAGACGATTCTGGCAACGTTCGTTTTTCAAAATCTGACGTCGTATGCTCAAGATACAGCTGGTCAAAGTTTTGAGTTGACTTTTGAGGTGACTGTACGGATGATGATGTTAGCAGATCGTCCGTACCGTACAGAATCCACATGGACAAATTCAAGCGAGACACGTGGCAGTTGAATCATCCGTATGGAGCCAATCAGAAGTTGACACGTGTCCAACCGTATAGGTGACATGGCCTTTCTGTACATCCTGCGTGGTAGCTTCGTACTCCAGTCAGCGTACAGGTGGGAGTCCAAGTGGCATTGATGTGTCTATGGTATCCAATTAGGTGTTGACACGTGGAATCCCCTGGGGGCGCCACGTGGCCCTCTTCTCCTCCGTTGGCATCGATGAGTTCGGTTGGTTGTTTCGGTTAACAAAATTTTAGTTATCGGGTTTGAACCCGTGATCAACTACAAGCCAGCTGAGTGATTCCACCGTTGCACCGGCTGATGGCTAATTAATATATATTGACAGCGGGTTTCTTTTGTTAAATAATTCGGTGTAGTTTGAAAACAAAATGTGGCCGGTGGGGTTTGAATCCCCGACCACATGGCATGCAAAAAGGGAAGCCATCGCCAGGCCACCGAACGGTGTTTGAAGACATATGGTGTTAGTTTTATTTTGTTGCATTATTTAGCCGAGGCCATAACAAATGGCTTGTTTTTTGTAAAAAAAAACCCCCTAACCACTAAAACAAAAGGGCTCTAAATTACATATGAGCCAACATACGAAATGTAAAAGGGGGGTTATGTTGTATTTTTGTAATTATGAAGGGTTAAGCCTTTTTAGGCTAATTTCATGTATAGAAGAGGGGGGTATGCTCTTAGGAGCTAATCAGATTTTTTTCAAGCCAAGGGTGAAGTAGTGAATTTGAGAGTTTTTCTGAGAGATTTTTGAAGACTATTCTGCACGTCGAGGGCATGTTATGCTCATGTGTTTAAGGGGATAAGTCTTGGTGCATTTGTAATCCTTTTTGTGGAGATTAAATGGATCGGTCTCTCTATTGGAGCGGACCCGGAGACGTAGTCACGTTTGTGACGAACTCCGTTACCAAATTGTTTGCACTTCTTCTCTCCTCTCTCATGTTCTGATTTTCACCTTAAGTTTTCAGTTTTTAATGCATAGTTTCAATGATGTATGGATGAATTTGTAATTCCTTTAAGTGTTTTTTAATTAAGAATTCAATACTACAAATAGTCTAGATCCTATACATATTACATAATAGCTCTAGACATTTGTTTATAGAGATTGCACATCCATCTGCATAAAAAGAACCTAGTTAGACTACTGTAGCTGACTATAACATGACAAAGGTGGATTTAGGATCTCCAAGTAGGGATGGAGATGTTCATGACTTCCAAGTGATTGCTACAAGGTTAGTGGAGAGAATTGAGAAGGATAAGCAATATAAGGATGGATTGAAAAAGGTAGCAAAGCTACTCTCTAATTGCCTAAAGTCAATAATGGATCCTTCTCCCCAACTTGTCGACTAGACAAGTTCCTCTTTTGATCCAAACTTTGCAGCTGGAAAGGAAATGGTCAACAAAGTACAAAAAGATAACTACTATGGTAGAGTTACTCAAGAATGGGTAACAAATGTAAAAGCCAAAGGTACTCATTTGATTGAAAAGTTCAAGAAAGTCCACGAAAACTTGACTTTACTAAGGAATTCTATCAAGACTGAGATATAAAACTACAAACAAGAAGAGACTCTTTGGCTATAGGCATATAATGATATTAAAGAAATCCTAGATATGGACTTAAATAAAGCTGCAACTGAGAAGATTATCCCCTCTACAAATGACCTGAGGTGCATAATGTGGAGGAAGAGTAATGAATGAAAGATCTCATTCGTGAAACAAAATATCCAATAACAAAATAAGTTGTTAAAGGAGTGCAATTTTGCATCAGTGTTGATCTTATTAAAGAATTCTCAAATTTTGGTTGCCAACACAAGAAGAATGACAACAATGGTGTAGCTATAATTGACGAACTAAAGGAGGGTTTTCAGAAGGTGGTTGATACATTGTTTGGTGAGAAAGTTTTCGATAAGGACAATTTGAAGAAGTTGGCCAAGTTTGAATTTTCTTTATCTTGGCTTGAAAAATTCCTAGTCACCCTTGCTACCAAGATTGACACTCTCCATAGTAACAAGGCTCTCTGGAAGCTTATAACTAAAAATGTTACTATCCCTCAACACGATGGGATTCCAGCTATCACATAGACACTCAAGAACTACAAAGCACACAGGGCATCTAGTCAGTAGGATCAAGCAAAATATAAGGCACCTGTGGGCCTGCCTAATAAACCACCTCAGTAGTAGCCACATTTTATTTGGATGTTTAATTTTATAAAGTTTTAATGTATTGAACTTTATTGTTGCGAGAGTAGGGAATTAGTTGAGGGGGAGGATATGGGAATTGCACCAGAATTTGGAGAGTAGGTCTGCAACCATGAATAGGTTGCAGATTGCATGTAGCTGTTTCTTCTTGCATACTAGGGAAACAATGCGTTTGGGGTTGTTTTTCAAAGTTTCGAGGGGGGGTTTAATAACATTTGGGGGTGTGGTTTCAACTTGGAGGGGTTTCCTTGTGAGATCGGGGCTGGTTTTTCTGCTATTTCTTTTATTTCGATGCTCGGTTGGTGTTTGGATAAGCATAGTAGGGAGGTATAAGGGTTTTGTTTTGTCTCTTTTCTTTCTTTCAATGATGGAGTCAAGTGAAGCATCAGGTTTTAAACCCTCGTTGGATTTTTGTGCTGCCTTTGGAGCGAAGTCACCTCCTCCTTCATAGAGGAGTTCTAAGAAAAATATATTGTTTAATGACTTGGGGGTGGGAGGGTTTGCTCCTTCTAGAGGCCCTCGAATCTCAAAAATTAATGGTTTCTTGGAGAGGAGCAAGGAGAGGCCTATTCTAGTGATTCAACCAAAATCAATTGCTGAGGATGTTGAGTATTTCTCAAATCATGCCTTGTTTTGCAAATTTATGGGAATGTGTGTCTTTCTCCCATTTTTGGAGTCCTGGGCGCAATAGACTTGGTCTTTGGAGGGTGAAATGGAAGTGATGCTATTGGCAAATAACTACTTTATGGTCATCTTCAATTTCATGGTCGATCACAATAGGGTTTTCAAAGGAGGGCCCTATTTTCACAACCAAATTGGTTTATTCATCAAGCCCTGACACACTGGTTTTAATCCATTAGAGGAGCTTGCGAATTGTGTTCCAATGTGGGTGTGTCTTCCTTAGTTTCTAGTTGAGTATTAATGCAATGACATCTTGCCAATGGATGTTTCTTTGCTTCTGGGGAAAGTAGTGGGTCCTTCTCAACAAACACAAGATAAAAAGGTAATGAATTTTGCTTGCATTTGTGTTGAGATTGATTTGAGTAACCCTCTTCCAAAATCTTTGGAAATTCATGTGGGTATGTCTTCTTGGATGCATCAAATCGATTATGAGACTGCCTTTTTGCTGTTGTCTGTGTCAAGAATATGGGAATTTGCAACGAAGATGTCCCAGGATCAAATATTATGAGTCTTTGCCTACTCAGCCTCCTTGCAACCCTCCTAAGATTGACAAAGGCAAGGCTTCCATTCCTAGTGATGTTCAGGCATAGAGGGTTTCATTCTTGTTAAGGCCCATAATAGGAATCATGGACATAAGAAGAATTTTAAGGAGAGACAGGAAGGGGACACGTTTAATAGATTTGATGTGTTGGACGACCTTAGCTAGTAGGAGGTCAATCTGGTATGATGGCTCTAGATCAAGGTATCTTGGAGATGGTTCATCAGGTTAATATTTCTGACAATCTTTAGAATACATAGGATGTTGGTGCATTACAAATGGACACTGATCTTATTTTGGTGGATTCAATGGTACTTGAGGCCCTCGTTTCTATGGAGAAGAATGGGGGAGATCTCTCTTCCATTGGTGAAGTTGGGGTACAATTCAAAAAAAGGAAACAAGGCTTCTCCTTCATTGGGGTTTCAATAAAAAATCTTAATAAAAGGGGTTGCTGAGAAGGCAAGTCCAAGGCTAGGAGAAAGGACTTAGAGAAAATCAAGTTGATGGGGGAGATGTTGGTGGAGTCAACATCTATTAGGACTCTTGATTCTCATTTTTCCAACCCTCATAAATGATTATTCTCTCATGGAATGTAAGGGGCTTGAACAATGGCCCTCGACAAAAATTTATTCGTGATTTGATAAGAAATCATTCTCTTGATGTGTTTTTCATGCAAGAAACTAAGTTGTCTATAGAGATTATGTGTGGTTTGGTGCCTAAAATTTGGGGGAAAGGTCAATGCCAGTGCATTGGTGCCCAAGGTAATGCAGGGGATGTGTCTTGTTTATGGAATCCACTAAAGATTCACCCTCTTTGGTGGATGTCCTGGAAGTCTTTTATTTCAGCAGTTGCTTCAAGCCTAGAGACTGGAGAAACAATTCTTCTTTCCAACATCTATGTTGAACTACTGATTTGCTTGGTAAGCAGTGCCTCTGGTCTTACATCTAGTTTATTCAAAGCTCTGTTCCTCTATATGCTTGGATTATTGTAGGTGATTTTAATTCCATTACTGATTTGAATGAAAATAGGGGTGAAATTCTGAGGTTGGAGCCTTCTGCTTTTCTTCTCTATGATAATATTTTTTCCTTAAATCTTGTTGACATTAAGCCTATTAATGGTTAGTTTACTTAGAAAAATAGGAGATTGGGGGAGGATTGTATTTTTGAGAGGCTTGAAAGGTTCTTGGTCTCTTGTTTTATGGATTGGTGGATCCTAGTCTTCTTGTCCCAAGATTTTGGACTGGAGGGGCTCATATCACTGGCCTATTAAATTTTTTGCTTCTTCAACTCGTGTTTCCCGTTCTCCCTCTTTCAAGTTTCAACTTATGTGGTTACAGGATCCCTCTTTGTAGGATCATGTTGATGAATGATGGAGTTTGGGTAGACTTGCTTATGGCACCACTATTTATTCCTTTTCCAAACAACTACAATATGTGAAGTACCAGCTCAAAAGGTGGAACAAGCAACATTTTGGTAACATCTTCCATGCTAAGGTGGCTTCTCAGGCTAGTTTGGATGCTATCACCTGATTAGGGATTTTGGCCTTTCAAAGGATTCTCTCATTCAACTCTGCTATGGCTAGGAGACATGGTAGTTTGATTCCTTTTCTTGTGAATGAAAGGGGCGAGCATTTAACCTCTTTAAGGGATATTTATAGAGAAGCTTCACAGTTCTTTGCCCCCGTGTTTAGGGAGGAATCTGGGGATGTGTTGGCATCTAAGAAAATCATGTTTTGTCTTGTATCCCTTCTTTGGTTATTGTGGAAATGAATGAGCACCTCTTGGGTCACATTTCTGTGGAGGAATTGGAGGCTACTGCCTTTTAGATGAAGAAAGGGAAAGCTCCTAGTCTTGATGGCTTTCTGATAGAATTATTTCAAGAATTTTGGGACATTATAAATCTAGAATTATTAGAGGTGATTCATGAATCAAAGAGGAAAAATTAGATGTTGAGGGCTATGAATTCTACCTTTATTGCTCTCATCCCTAAATGTGATGGAGTGGATCAATTGAGTTTGTTTTGGCCTATTTCTCTTTGTAATGTCATCTGTAAAATTCTATCCAAGCTGATTGATGAGAGGTTGAAGAAGTGGCTCAACAAGCTTATTTCTGAGGATCAGGGAGGCTTTTTAGTCGATAGGAAAATCTTGGATGGTGTGGTAATTGCCACTGAAACTATTCACTCCATGGTGACCTCTAAAGAAAAAGCTATGTTCATCAAGCTAGATATGGAAAATGCTTATGATAGAGTTAAGTGGTCCGTCTTGCACAAAGTTCTTATTGATTTTGGCTTTGTAGAGGAGTGGGTTATGAGTTTTGTTACAACCACTTCTTTTTTGGTTTTGATAAATGGTGAACCGTCTTCCTTATTTGTGGCCTCTAGAGGTCTTCGCCAAGGGGATCCTCTTTCTCTCTTTTTATTCATTCTTTTGGTTGAAGGTTTGGGGAGAGTGATTAAGAGTGATGTGGCACTGGGTCTTATCCAAGGTTGGGTTTGGGGCAATGGTTTACCTCCTCAGTCACACCTACAATTTGTTGATGATATTGTTTTGATGGAAGGCTACTAATTTGCATAAGGCTCTGGACATTTATTTGGTTGTTTCTGGGTAAATGATTAATGAGGATGAATCTTCCATTTTCTTCTTTAATATTCTAAGGCTCATTCAACAGAGGATTGATCATATTTTTAGGTTTCATATTTCTTCTCTACCTTTGACTTATCTCAACATTCCTATCTCTTCTGGTACTCTCCCTAGGGGCTCTTGGCAAAATATTCTCGACAAGTTTTGTGTGAAGGTGAACCATTGGATTCACTGATGGCTTTTTTTTGCTGGCTAGGTTCAACTTCTTAAGTCAGTGGTGCAGGCTCTTCCCAACTATAGGTGTATACTCCATGTGGCTCCTATTGATTTTATTAAAGATTTGGATTCTCTGGTTAGGCATTTTTTATGGGCTGGTAGCTTTTCATCTTCTAAGTGGAGCCTTATAAGTGGGATATTGTTTGTAGTCCAAAGCAGTTTGGTGGTCTCGACTTGCGACATTTGAATTTGGCTGGGTTGGTGTTGTCTACCAAGCTTTATTGGAGATGATATTTGGAATAGGATCATGTTTGGGCTAGGATTATACCTCACAAATATCTAAGTGGGATACCGAAGGAAGAGATTCCTCGGTATCCACTTGTGGGGAAAGGTTATGTGATTTGAGAAACACTTAAAAAAGGTGCTAAGTTGATCAAAGAGGGCTTGTTTTGGATATGCAATAGGGGGTTTGAGGCTCTCTTTTGGTTTGAATCTTGGGATGGGTTTTCCCCTATTATGAGTAGGTATCCTAATTTGCAAGATGTTTGTCAACGCTTCTTGGAGGCTGGTTGGTCTAGGGTGATTGATTTAAAGACTTCTTACCTCTGTGGGCATATGGAGGTGTTTATGTGGAAGGCTCCTAGGTGGCTGGATTAGAGGAGGATTGTGCTAAGCTTCGTAATATTCTAGAAAGTAGACAATAAAACTCTCTTTGGGATAGGGATATTTTGGCTTGGAGTTTGGGTCCTAAGGGAGTTTTCATAACTTGGATGGTGGGTATCAGGAGCTAATTGCTTGAAAGTATGGTGGGTTGGAAGTTCCATGGTGGAAAAATGTTTGGAATAAGTTCTCCTAGCCTAAGTGTAATTGCTTCATGTGGACCTTAGTTTGGAACAAATGTTTGATTTGGGATAATCTTCGGAAGCAGGGATTCCAAGGTCCATCTATTTGTGTTCTTTGAGGGTGTAGTGAGGTGGATTCTTCCCACTTGTTCTTTTGTTGTCCTTTTTCTATGCTTATTTGGCATTTTTGATGGGTATTTGGAAAAATCCTTGTGTCCATGCCTCTTCTCTTGTTGAATTTTTGAGCATCTTGGGGAGACCTCCTATGCAGGCCTCTTTCCTCCAATTGTGTGGTGCATTGGACTTGCCTTCATCTTTTGGGAAATCTGGTTGGAAAGAATTGTAGGATTTTTTGAGGGGATACACTGATGGTTTAATAGGTTTAGCGAAGAATTTTTTATATGATCTAAGAGACTGTGGAAGCTAAATGTGAAGTGGCTTTTCCTTTGGAAAAGAGTGATGATGAGGTTGTGAATAGATTGGGTTTGTTGGGATTGAAATTTGACTCCTTTTGTGTTCAAAGAGGTAGGCATGCTAAAAAGAAGGTTCAAAGGGTTGGGAGTTGGTCTCCCCCTTCGGTGGACATTTTGAAGATCAACACTGATGGCTCATCTAGGGGTAATCCTGAGCCTGCTAGGATTGGTGGAGTTGGGAGAGACTGTTTTGGCTTAGTTATTTTCTTCTTTTCCATTCATAAAGGGAAGCAAACCAATAATCTTATGGAGGGGTTAGTGATTCTTTGGGCTATTGAGCATGCATGTGCTCTTGGCAGGCGTAAAATTATCTATGAATTGGACTCTCATATCATTTTTAATCTATTGAATGAGCATAATCTGGAAGGGGTTAATTGGCAACTTGCTTCGGCTATTCAAAATATTTTGCAGTTGTGTTCCATGCTGGAGGTGGTGTCTTTTACCCACATCCCTCAGGAATGGAATAGGGTTGTAGACTGTTTAGCCAAGTGGGCTTCTGAGCATGCTGGTGACTGGCAGATCAAGAGATGAGAGCAATTATCCCTATATTACTACCAAGTTTTAGAGAGGATTATTTTAGAGAACATGGCTGGATGATGTGGGTTGGTGTTGGTGTTGTAGTAGTTTTGTGTCTTGGTTGGTTGATTTGGTGATCCTAATTTTCTTTGGGAGCCTTTATGATCCCTAATTTCTTTGTATTGGTGATTTCCTAATTTCAATAAATTTTTTACCCTCTTTTTCAAAAAAAGCTTTATTTTTGCGATTCTTTTAAAGAATCATTTTTTCAAGACTTTGGAACAGTTATGATTTGAAATGCTTTAAATATGTAATAAAAGGACATTTGAAAGGTTTGAAATTTTGATCCCCATTATATTGTGATGTAAGAGTGAGAATTGATAAAAGAAGGATCAATAAACGAGTTTTACTCATTCCATGAAGAATTCTTTTATCTGTGAGCATTATAAATAGAATGTGATGCTTACTATTTGTAAGTTTGTGAGTTTGGTTAAATTCTTGAATATTATTTTCCTTTGTAACTTGGTGATATCCAATTGTGTTGCATTCACATCTTTTTGGAATGTGGTAGAATTTAAATCTGCAACAAATTTATCTATTGCTAGTGTCTTCAAACTTCATGTTGATGGTATTTGTTTTCAAAAGCCTTTGAGTCTTATAACCTATGTGTGGAAGTTGATATTCTAAGAACCTATTTCATCATTTTGAATCCTTGATCTTATTTGTATCATGGCTATGGATAAATGTTAGTTTTCCTTTACTACTTTTTGGTTAAAAGTATACCCCACTCTTAAATTGTGAAAAATACAAAAAATATCATAAAAGGGAGTTGTAGCTCAATCAAAATTTAGAGGGAAGTTAATCAATAACATACCCAATTGTTTGTTGCATTTTTGTCTTCATTTTTGGGCCTCATAGAGTCATTGTGTTTATTAATTTAAAGAAGACAAATCTGTTAACCAACAACTTCAATGCTTTAAAAAGTTTAAAGTATATACAAAGGTCTGGTAATGTCTTTTAGAGTTTAGCAGAAAATAAGATAAAAGTATGTAACTGATATAAGGAAATAGGTCATTCTTATGGCTCATCAGGTCCTACATCAATCACAAGGTAACTTAGTAAGAACTCCATGACTATTGCATAAAACATACCTTTTTTCTACTCAATCTTTACTTTAGGTTTCATCAAGTCAACTTGATTACATCTTAATGTCTCCAAGTCATAGATGTATTAAGATGAGACTAATTCTCTTAGGATTGTTATTAGGACATTTTTATTGTGTACGTTGATTTCTCCCTCTATGTTTTAATAGATTTATAGAATTACTCAAGAAAATTACATAAAGAATAAAATAAAATATAACTAAGAGGTAATGCAACACAACAAGGTAGAGTGCATGGGTTATTCCTCTTCTAAATTAATGGACTAACACTAATAGTTTGGCCACCATGCCAATTCTATCTAATAAAATGGGGAGCTCGTCCATGGATGTTGATTGATTCATTTCTTAGTTTTTGCAATCAATGTTATTGACTATGAGTTGGAGTGCCCAGGTGGAGGAGGATCAACCAAGTATGTATAAATTACCATTACGTCTATACCTAATGGATCTAGAGAACTTGGGCATGCCAAGTTTAGGTGGGTAGCCTCAATCTACCATACTCCCCCACCATTTTTTACATTAAATTATCTCAATCTTCTATTGCAAGTAAACACACATTAAAGAATGAATTATTATATAACTAAATTTTTTTTGGAGGTGTAATGGAGATTGAGGGGGGAAGAAAACTAGTCATTAATTCATTAATATTACCTCTAAAGTGAGGTTAAATTTGGCTGGGACTCAAAAAACATTAGATAAACAGGTATTTTTGTATATTTGTTTTATTGGATGAAGATTATAATATAATGTGTTATAGTTTAATGCCCATATACCAAATCCTTGCTTGTTAGTGGACAATCCACATGTTGGTTGAACAATATATGGGCTTCACAACTGTGACCTACCTTTCTAGGATAAATTTGAATGTTATGTATATCATCCAAATTAACTCCAAGAATCCAACCATACTTGAATGTATGTTTCTTTTCACATAACTTTATTTGAGATTTAGTGTTTTTTTAGAAGTTTATCAATACAAAGTTTTATTAAATGTAGTTTTTTACAATTTTTAAAGTAGAATATTAGGTCCTAAACAACAACAATCAATGGTATTTAAAGTGGTTTTAATTGTATACTTTTTATTACAAGCAACATACATAAATTTTATCAATTGGTTTAGTAAAATCATTCCTATAGTGAGCCTTGCATATACCCACTTTTTCCTTATTGGTATAGAAGTCATCCATCTTGAACTCTAAATGCCAAAGATTTCTTATCATACTAATTGAAAAATACTATGTGATTTCTACAAAAGACTTAACTATAATATTTCAATCCAATTGAAATTAATCATAAAGGCTAATATTCATCACAAATAGGAGTCCTTGACTTTTATCCCCTTCTTTGCTTATTTTTATGACCTTTTCTCCCTTTCTTTGGAGTGAGTCAAGATAGTTTATAACATGATGGTCACCAACCCTACATTATTCCATTCATGATTCCTTTGCTATTTTAACATTTTAATGAAATTTTTGGTTGAAATTTTGTTTTTCACAATTAGGTTTGTGATTCTACAAATATCCTTATCGTAATTTTCTAAGTTGCAATATTAATAAAAACAACTATCCTTATAATATTATCTTGACTATAGAATGTAATCTTTCTCCAATATAAATAGTTATGAGAGATTATGAATCTCGTTGTTATGAACCTCAAAGTATTGATGCTATTAAACATAGTGAATTTATTAGTCATAGTTCTAAATAATAGAAATACAATGAATTTAAACCATTTCTTTTTTAAGAACAATAATGTTTTGTCTTTCCAAGCTCTATGAATTTATGATCCTTATACTTCTTAATACTAAGATTTAAAATCAAAATTTGAAACATATATATACATATATATATGTGTGTGTGTGTGTGTGTGTGTGTGTGTGTTACACTTTTTTGAATACAAGTACTATTTATTTTGAATTGTTAAATTTAAAAACCATTTGAATCAAATATATAAATAATCTAATTGTAACTTCTTTTCAAAATTATTCATTATTAAATTCCCCAAAAAGATCAAGATAAAACATAAAAATCCACTCTCCCATGAACTCTTGGATCTCTCTTATCTTCTACCTCCTCTTCTCTCTTTAATAATTACAATGAAATGGGCATCGACCTTGCTGGATGAACAATATGGTGTCAGAGAATGCGGGTTGTGTTTGGATTACGTAGCGCCAACGGATGAATGAATGAAAGATTTTAATGACGTCCACGAGACTAAACAGTCTATGGGACCAATACCAACAACTTAGTTTGTCTTCAAACTCTTTTCCAGGTCGGATCTCCTGCTATTAATTTTGACTAGAAGGCTGGCCCTCTGATTGATCTTATCCTCGTCAAATAATTGCTGCATATTGTCCACATCCAAAATATTTGCGTACTGATTACAAATATTTTCATAGGCTGTGCATTCCATGACAAAGTGCCACTCCATCTCTACCACTCCCTTATTACAAAACAAACACGTTCTTTCTTCCCAAATTTCCTTAGATATCTTCCACCAACCAGTCTCACATCTAAAACACACAATCTTAAAACTTCCCCATACAATAAAACAAAAGACACCCAGAATGGAATGCCATCATAATCAATTGTAAATTATCCTACGAAATAGGAGGAAGACAACATGGGAGTGTTGCAATTACAATCATATAAACCAACGTGGACCCCAACTGGAGATTCTCCGCGTCACACCTGATAGGATTTTCTCTGCTTTTCTTCTTAAACACAGTAATATGATATGATCTACGAGATAGAGTTGTTTATACGTTTGGTTTAAAAGATCCTTTAAATTGGGTACGGCAGGCGCAAACAATTCCACGCTTCTATCAGTAACAAATATTCCCTCTAATCCTTAATAATCGAAAGTTCTTTCCCATGAAAATAATTCCCGAACTGCACAACAATAATCTCGAGTAAGAACATCCTTTCTTCATATAAAATTTTACAAGATTTTTCGTAGCCCACAACAATGAAGGGATATATTTGCATTGTTTTATTATGATCTGGATGTTCTCCGCATTAATATTTTGTTACTAGCACTGGCTGCAATATTCGGGCGGTGGTAATTTAAATTTTTTTCCCGTTATTTTAATTTCTTTAAATCACAAAGACGTTTAAAAACTTAAAACCGTATACCCAATATTTGTTATAGTTTATGCCATTTTCTCGTTTTCAGCGGCAAAGGCACGGAAGGAAAACCATTATAAGCAATTCGTGGCACTGGCAAATTGGCAATCGTGTTGGAACAATAATTTACGGTATTTGTAATTTTTTCTGTTAATTTATTTGATGTTTGAACAATTATTAAAGGTTTTTGTGTCTTTTTAAATTCAAATTTCGCAATATTGAATTTGAATTGCCGCTAACATAGGAAAATTAGTTAGTTTAGTTACAAGTAAATTCATGGCTATTTGAAGATCATTTTTTAAGCGACACAATTCGCATTGCACAGGTCAAAATTCCAAAATTGTGCTGTAAACCTAGACATTTAGGTATTCTGGCAGGAATTCCCAATCTTATGAGTATGTGTAGGCAGAGCTAAAGGATTATTGCTATAAAGAGGCGGTGACTGCATAAATTTACTTACATCTTTGCTGAGGATCCTTTTCTATCTGCTCGTGCACCATGGCAGCGGCCTTTGCAAGAAGTGAGTATAACTTCTTGAACAAGCTAGGGTTGCAGCCCCATAATCTGGGGTGTAACGGAAATGGAGTCTGGAAAGGAAATGGAAATACCGTTACATCGGTTAATCCTGCCAATAACCAGGTACGGTCTTTCCGCTATATGTTTACAGTCTCTTTTTTGTATAGTGGTGGTAACAGAGAATACCACTTTCTTTTTTGTGTGGATTAACTGCCCGCTTGCAGAGATAAATGTTTGTATAAGAAACATCAAGATTGTAGGTGCTTTCTTAGCATGAAATGGTCATTTTTTTCCCATGAATGAATGAAAGATTTTAATAATGTTTAGGAGATCAAGCAATCCATGGGATCAAGAGTAGCAATAAAAGGAACAGCATGCAGACTTAGCATGGGGAAACAAGGGCTCCATGAAAGCCCTAAGCAGTTTTTAAGCCCTTTTTGATGTCAGCTCTTCTACTGTGGATCTTGATTAAAAAGCTTGTCATTTTGTCCAGCTTTGCCTGGTGTTTAGATTGTCCACTCTAAGATTGGTTTTGTACTTATTTCAGATTTCATTGTAAGTCAAGCATTCCAAGATGCAGTACTATTCTGTCTCTAACACCCCCTTGTCGCAAAATAGATAAGTTCTTATTTCCCACTCCTCCTTAAGTATTGTCCATCTGCTGGTATTGCATCTGAGATGATGCGAGCTAGTCCTTAATTTGGGTCTTTCCACTTAATTTCCACTACTATGTAAACTATTTTTCCCATGGCCCTACATGGGGTTAAATTCTTTCATTTAGTAAGCTTTTTTCAAGCCAATTTGTTTTACCCACATGACAGTCCTGAATTTTTCATTTGCATACCTTTTTATTTCCTCATTAGTGTTTGGACATTCTTGCATATTAATGTCCCATTTATTCATCCACTTGACATTTTGTTTCATTCATGTGTTCTTCCTTTATAACTGGTCTGGGCCAACAATGGCCCTCCATATTTGATTCTCCATATTTGAGCCTTTTTTAGGTAGTTTAACATCTGGGCCATCACCGATGCTTCCATTGGGTAGAAATTAAACTTAGAGGCGCTTGGTCTCGGGTCTAGATTTTGAGAAATGTTCAAGTTGCCACTCTTAATTCTGATTTTCGGTTTTATACTATGTGCTGGGACCCCTCGGTCCCTTGTCCCACTCCCCATGCTATTTTCCTGTTCAAATATCTTGTCTAGGAGCTTGCAATACTTCTCGTTCTTACCGTGTTCTATATTATGGGTGGTGTAACAGTAGATTGTTGATAAATTACAAAGATCTGAGCTCTTTTTTTAAGTTGACACGTTTAGTACAGCTTTGCACTTCTTTAAGGTTTTCTTAGTTACAGTTCTGTAACTCATTCTCTTTTATGTGTTTTTAAGCATCTGCAGCAAGTCAAGTCACAAATTAAAAACCTTCGATCAATTTTATGCATTTTCCATTTAATTACACTTGGACATCAAATTACAATAATCTTTTTTTGGTGTATAATGAGCAGGGTTGGTTGATTTTGAATGTTTTGGTGCAGTTTAGCTATGTTGAACAGTAATGACTAATGACTATTTGGGCATGGCTATGGCTCAATAATTTAAAGTAAAATCAACTTTCAATATTTGATTTCTACTGTCATGTGAATGTGTGATATCTGTTTGGAGCAGAATGTATTGAGCTACATAGGCCTTTACTTCTATGTGACTAGCTTCTTATTCTAGCTGCAGATAGGATTGAGAAAAATCGTTCCATATCTAATGTGCAAATTCAGTAGGTTTTTGGTCCTACTCTAATCTAACTTGACAGATATGTGAAAAGTGTATAGAAGTTGCAGTCATTGAGTTTGTAAAGCTATAATTTATTAAAAATCAGCTGGTAAAATCAGAAATCTGCATAGTTGTACTGGTCTCTAATTTTTCTCATTGCTTGCAAATGCAGCCAATAGCAACAGTCGTTGAAGCTTCTATTGAAGACTATGAAGATAGCATTAGAGGTTGTGAAGAAGCTAGTAAAATGTGGATGCAAGTAAGAGATGTTTCTGAAATGAAATTACAGAATCTTGCTGTATTTACTGTTTCATCTTTTGAGATACAATTAAGAAAAGCTTGTTTATCATCAATATTAAACTTCAAAATAGTTTCTTTTATAAATTGAGTCATTTTCTAAAAAAAATAGTTAATGGATGAAATCTTTTGGCATTAAGAGATATAAAGTTATAACCACATCAGTGAATCCGAAGTATAGAATAGTTTGTCTGCAATGCAAGATTTGGATCCTCATGACTGGAACTTTTCAGTTTAGTTTAGAGAATATGATTGTACTTGAAGGGGTGTCCTGGAAATCTACTAGAAAGCATGGTGCTCCAAAACAAATAACAAGGGTATTCCTTGCAAAGATGAGACTGAGACGCATTGCACAAAGAAAGAAATGTGCCAGTGGTTTGAACTACCAAAAAACTATAAGACATGGTGATCTCTACAAGGCTTCCATTATAGAAGAAATGAAACCTGGAGAGATCATAACCCTAGTTTTACTAAGGTTGGCCATAAGCTGTTGAAGGTCACAAAACTTAGAAAGGGCATCAAGCTGTCTTTTTAATCATTGGGAGAGAGAGAGGAGGACCATGTCATCTGCATAGAGCAATATAGCTACTAAAACATGGTGAAGAATGCAACCATCATACACATGAATATGCTCTCTAAGAAAATCTTTAAGCTCACCAATGTAGATACTGAATAGGGAACATTTGAACATTCATCACAGTAAATATGGAACCCACTTAATGTAAACAGAAGCCAAAGGATGTTGCTACTATTGAAAACAAGAACAAATGCTACACCATACATCTTCATTTTGAAGTACTTTTTTTCCCTTTTTTCTATTGTCTTCATAGCCAATAAGGTAATTGATAAATACTGTAACAATTCATTTGATCTGTAATAATTACCAAAATTTGAAGTGAAGGATTTTGATATTAGAATGAAAAAGGTACTTATGGACTTGGATATTGAAATGAATCCTCCTATTTTAGTACCGTCCTACAAGTCATTGATACTTATTGCTATCTTCTTGTTAAGAAATTATGGTCAATCTAGTAGATGCAGATTCCCTATCTACATTATTGTACAGTTATTTTGATGTTTGATATAATTTATTTTGTTTATTAGAAGTGTCAAATGTCAAAGAAATTTGTTGATATTTCTCTAATTCTTCTCAAATACAAATGCAAATCATGTTTCATACAGTAGAACTCTTCATGGATGCTGTGTCTGACATATGCCACTTTCTATTACAGCTCAATAAACACCTGCTTGTAAGGATTTCTCTTGGATTTTTGGTCATATGTTTCTCTCTCTCTGTAGGTGAGAGTTTCAACTTTTCCACTGGAATCATGATGGAGGCTTAACTTCACTTTTGGAAATCACTTAGAATCTTAGACTCAGACATGAAGATCTTGCTTTGGCCATTAGTACCTCTAGTAGGCTTTGACCAACCCAAATAACTTAAGCTTAAAACGTGACTTGAAAGTTCAGTTAGGAGTTGGCTGATGTTAAAAATAATAAATATTGTAGCCAAAAGTTGGTCTGGTAAGAGATGAAAACATACCTCAGAAAATATCTTTGTATAAAGTTTTCAAGGGTCTTCCAAGGTGAACATATAGGATCTCTGCATTCTATCTTCTTCTGATTGCTGTTTTTAGGAGGTTCTTCATCCACAGCTTTCAAAGATACAATTACTCCATTTTCCGGTGACAAATTCTCTTCTATTCCATTAACATTTTTGTCATCCTAATCCTCCCAAGTGCAGGTATCCAAAAACTGTATTTTATTGACTTAACTATTGTTTGGTCCTATGCCTTGGTGTTTATCATGCTGACAGATCAATTCGATATAATGCAGCCTAAAATCCAAGTTTTCATTGACTTTCTTGATAAGATTAGTATTTTACAGTTAATATGTATGAAGCAGCGGATTGTCCATAAGGGAGATTCATTTTTCAATGATTGACATAAATCTTTTTAGTGTGAAAAATTTAAAGATTTTGGTGGAGTATGCTATATAGTTCATATAGAGCTAATCAATCTATAATTCTTTTGCAGGTACATTTTAGCTTCTGCATATTTCATCTTTTCTGGTCAAGAGTCACTAAAGTTGTTATTTGAAGAACGTGTCCATTGTTCTAAAGTGCACTTATTAAGTAATTAATTTTTAAGAAGTGATCATGCTTCTCTACACATTTTTCTTCTTTTTGCAAACTCATCAAGAATCTTGAGGGTCTAAACTTTTGTTCGTATCCTTAGTTTCTATGTCACAAATATATTACTTCATATCATAGATCTTATTTCATAGATGAGTAAATCTAAATTTGTTAATTTTATTATTATTAAAATGTATAATTGATGTGCCACCGAGATTTGTCATTTTTAGCAACATGTAGCTAAGCTGTTCCCAACTGTTGAATACCATGAATATTTTCATGCTTCCTCAAATATGTACTTTTTCTTAACTTCTGCATTGTAAGTTTGAATATAAGTTGATTTTATAATATTTTTGGAGTCTTCCTCCTCAACTATATGTTTGTATGCAGACTCCTGCTCCAAAGAGAGGTGAAATTGTAAGGCAAATTGGGGAAGCTTTGCGGTCGAAATTGGAGCTCCTTGGTAGACTTGTATCATTGGAGATGGGTAAAATACTTCCAGAGGGCATAGGGGAGGTTCAAGTATGCACATTCAATCTTATTTTTGAGTTGTTCATAATCAAAACTCATTACTTCAATGTTTAATAGCTTTGGCATTTTTATGTCATTTGTAAAGAATATGCATTTTGTATTTCTGGATACTCGTTTATGCATTGAACATTTCAATCAATGCCAAATTCAACATCCTTAGAAGACGATTAATTGAAAATAAAATAAATCCAATCAAGTTTTACTTGAATTAATGTTTGCCCTGTTTCACAAGTAGAGATAAAAATATTGTTTGGACTTTGGATTGGTTATTGTTTGTGCACTTTGAGTTGAAAAACTAGATACCAAAGTAGTATTCTTGTCTTAAAGAGAATTAAAATCCTGTATCATTGCATACTTTGTTTACTCGCACAAAGTCTTCATGCCAGCTGCAAACAGTCAACATAAATCATATGCAAATCTTGCAGGCCCAAGAATCTACCGATTCTAGATTTTTGCTGGATTATTCCTTGATTCTAGATTAGTAGTTTGCTCATTGTTTGTATGTCTTGGTTCATAAGGTGAGGGTATATGAAGTCCAGTGTCAAGACAAGTGACCCATTAGATTACCATGTTGTGTTGAATGAATGTTCTTAGATGGCAGACAATTCATGGACGTTAGAACATTTCCCCAAAGTAGAGGACTAACATGATGTATCAATTGAAAATTTGAAAGTCTTTAACAAGCCATATGACTAAACTGTCTATAGCAATTAGACCTTTTTGGGGAACATCACCTTTTGCAAGGTACAAGTTAATTTGAAACCAATGTGGTAGTATCTTGTTCAAGGGACTGGAATCATATTTTTGTGAATAATTTATTGGTTAGCACAAAGATCACATTTGCACTTTTAAGGATTCCCTACCTGTCAAAAACAGGTGGGAATTGGAGAAACTCCAAATTTGCCAAGAGGATAATTCATAATTGAATAGAAGAAACACTTGGCCAAACTTTGTAGACACCCTAACAGATGAATATTATCCTATGAGAAGTTATTTAGTCCAATACATAAAGAGGCAAAAATTGTGTTGGGGACAGATGGGATTAGACGGTTGAAGATGACAACAGTACATGCCTTGTCTATAGGTTTCAAGTACCAACCCCTTTTGCATGTTTATATCTGAGTAAAATTGAACTTGTTGGAGGTCAAGACTCTTGAAGATGTTAACAAGTGTGTGGTCATAATTGAGGAGAAATTCAAACATCTTGCCAAGAAAGAGAATGTCCAATCAGAAAGTCACTATCATAGAAAGACAAGGTGGTACCAAGACGACATTAAGCAATAAAATAGTGATTCTGAGAACCAAATTCAAATGTTAAAATTAAAACTAGTGTCTAACTTCTTTTTTTCGAGAGAACAAGCCCTAGAATCAGTAGGCAAGTGGGGCAACTTTCTTAAAAGACTAACATTTAAAAAAAGTGTCCTGTCAAACAAATATTGCATCCGTTAAGTATTCACCAGAAAACTATAAATATATACAATACACAGACTAATTTAAAACATTGGGCATTTTGCTCATAGAATATAGCATAAACAAGGAACGACTCACCAAAATATACCACAATATTACAGTGGAGAGTACAAACAATATAGTTCCTTAACATGCGTGCTTGTTCAACCTTGCAAAATGTGTCTCCTCTTCTAGATTGAATCCTTTGTCTTTCACAAAATTGTACTTCATTCTAAAGGTTTACATATTATAGTCAAGTCTAAAATGAGCTCTAGAACACTTTATCTTCTCTTTCTCTGATTTTGTGCGTTACTTGAGTGTATCATATGGACATCAAATTACTTTAACCTGAAATTACCTGCCTTAAGTTGGGATCCTGTAGGTAAATTTTATATAAGCTCTATCATTGAAATGGTTATGTAGCAAGCTTTTAGTCATTATAGTTTGTTAATAACTCTTTACGAGTGTTTTTTCAAGTTTTTGGGATGGGGTGATGTAGGGTCAAGTTTCTGGGGATGACAAATTGTTTCTAAATTTTTAGGGATGGTCAGGGGATGACTATATACATATATTATAATAATATATACCATAATTTACACAAAATGTACAAATTACATAATAAATATAGAATTGAGAACACTACAACAATTGATCAATGATAAATGATAACTATAACTGCAAATGACAAGAGTCAAAATGAAAAAATCAAATTGCCAAAAAAGATATCTTATATCCGTAGTTGTTTTTGTTTGAGAAATAAGCTAAAAAATCAGAGTTATCATCATCAACAACTAGATAGCTAGGCAACTCCTCATCGTCACTAGAACTATTGGAAAGAACCTTCAACCAAAGAAACCCCAAAGCATCCTATACTTAGGTATCTTGCTATCAATGAGATGCAAGACACTATGCACCACAACAAGCTTTTCCGCTCTCATAAAGGTAAGTTTGTTTCTCTTTAGACAATAGATAAAGCTATATGTGGACTAGTTCCTTTCAGTAGCAAGGGAACTAGAATCTTGCAAGAGAAGACAAATGGTATCTGTGTGCAATTGTCTTGGAGTTTCATAGATTTGCCATTAATTAATTGGATTGGTTTGTACTAAAGTGTGCTTGTCAATCCTTGTTGAAGTCTTGTAGCCATCTAGTTTTGTGAATTTAATGCACTCAACTCTAATTTGTGAAGCTTCCTCTAGAGTATATAGTTTTTTTGCAAGCAATCATGAGTCCATTCCATGCCTCAGGGTTGCCAATAGGAAGAATTCTATTAGGTCATTTCACATACCATTTTACATTCAAAGTATATGCAACCATGTGTAGAGGGGTGTTAAACTTCTACCACCATTTGTGGATGATGGGACGATCATGCTTAATGTATAATTATATATGGGCTTTCTCTCATGAATGGTGGTGCCTTCATTTGGCCAAACATGCTATCAATACACTTGTAGATCTCCCCCAAGCTAGGATTATCATAATCCCCAAATCTAATGATGATGAAAATAGATTGTACAAAAGATGTGATGTATTTCATATTTGATTGAAAAGAATTACTAATCACATTCTCCACTCTCTTCCCTTGCTTTGCCTTTGACTCCTTCCACTTGTTCAAGTCCTCTGTCATAATCATAAATTGCAATGGCTCTTGCAACTAAAGCATCCTCTAGTAGAATGAAATAGGAAGCAAATCGAATCTCAATTAATTTGAATAATTCCTTCTCGGCAAAGGTTGGAAACAATGCCAATGAAGTGTGGTGTTTGCAAATGAACATTTGCACATCCCTTGCATCCGTCACCACTACTTTTACCCACTTTATTTTTCCAATGTCTTTGAGTACATTGTTCATAGTATGTGGATATCCCTTGCATCCGTCACCACTTCTTTCACCCATGTAATGTCCCCTATTTGGGAGTGCCCCAAATTTGCCCTAATTTTCCTCAATTTAAATAACAATGGGGTTAGATAATACCTTTCCTTTGATTGAAGCCCTGATTGAAGTCTTGCACACAGGTTAGAACCATTTACCATAATCAAACTAATTAGCGGATTAGAATAATTTATTACAATAATAATCATGGAAGAGAGTGACTCGATGGGGTGTCTTAGCCTCTCTAGGCCCAAGGACGGATATACCATCCTCATGTGGCACATGCCACTCATATGAGGTGGCCTCCTTGGCCTCATGTGGCACATGCCATTCATATGAGGTGGCCCCATGTGGTGCATGCCATTCATATGGGGTGGCATACCTAGCGAGGATTCTCATTTATCCATTATTCCCTCATCTTGCCATCCTTTTCCATTTCCTCATGGTTGATCTCTTTATATTATTACACCATGATAGGGGAGTGAGATTGCAAAGGGTGTCCTGGTAGCCAACTCCCTAGGCCCAAAGGCAATACCCCTTTGGCCCATGTGGGCTTATCTTGTCGCCCGTCCACCTACCCGCCCTCCCCCCCCGTGGCGTACCTAGAAGAAGGCCCACTCGTTGTGTCCCTTTTGCAATTCTCCCTTCTCCCATCATGGTGACAATATGTAAATAGTAAATTAATCAAACTCATATATTTGCAAATAATCACATCAGCAATACATAATGAATTATGAGTTTGCCATCATAAGAAATAATAATATGCATGAATTATTGATCCTATTTAAACAATGCATTATATCATAAATATTCTACTATAAATACATTAACTCACAACGCTGCAATCATAAGGTAATTAATACTACTGAGATCTCTATTTGCTGATCGATCTCCTTTTCTTTCTCCCCAAAATCGATCTGCTCTTAACACTCACAAGATGTCGTTAGTGTAGATCAAACAGATAAGAATCTATTATCCATACTTATATTAAAGCATCATAATTACTTATAAGGTTCAATAATTGCTGAAAGCATCATTATTGCATAATCGTACAATATATATATATATATATATATATATATATATATTGTTATTGCTTTATCATTTGCCTTCATATATTTCTCATTGAGCCATCTTCTTATTTACCATATTCCTCCCTCCAAATCTGAGTATATTATATTAATGTTCTGCTGCCATATGAATGCAGATCTCCTTCTTATGTCTGCATATATCTGCTGTTCTTATTCTCCATCTTCTCCCACCATCCCTCTCAAATTACAATCTCCTTTTTATATGTATGATGCCTTCAAGAAGAGAGGCAACTCTTCAAATAGACACAGCTATTGGTTAAGGCGTGTCTTTTCATAATTACAAACATAACATTAATAAATCAGATTGCTGCTTTTCAACAATGATATCCACCTCTTCATAACCCATATTTAATTTAAATTATTGTCTTCATAAAGTCATCGCTGCCCCCATAATGAACCGCGGCTCTGTATCCATCTTAATTAAATCTCCTCTCTTTTTCTATCCCCTCCCCAATATTTATTCCCTTCCTATTTATACTATATCGTGTCCCTTCTAAGAGATGCGATTCCTATATGGAGGTGCGATTCCTTTTATTTAATTCCGCTGCTTCCCTTAATGAATCCCATTGACTTGGTCGTCCAGCATTAAGAGTTTGACCATATGTATTATTTATGTTTATTAATATATATGTTTCCTTGTTTTAATATATATTTTATATTATAATGATAATTATAATAATATCAATTGTTAATATTTATTTTGCATTAAAGATATTAATATTATTATATTCGGTAATTATAATTATAATATTATCTTATGATAATTATAAGTATAAAAATAATAAATTACTAATATTCCTCTTTATATATTTTAATATGTATTTTATTTATTTTACATTTCAATGCTTCATATCTTAGTGTTACAATTCCGGGGGCATGACAACCCACTTTATTTTTCCAATGTCTTTGAGTGCATTGTTCATAGCATGCACACAAGGGGTCCATAGATATGCTTGTATGTAGATTGAATCAATCTACCCATCACCTTGCAAAGAATCAATCTACTTGTTGCCTTGCAGACATGTGCTGCATTAGTAATCACTTGCACTCCCAAGATCCTTGTGTCTTGCATCAATGCATGTAAATTTAATGTTGATGAGTGGATGTTGTCCAATATCCGTCAACCCATCCATGATTATGCTACAACCACGTGTTGTCCATTTGGCCTTCCTCTCCTCCATCAACATGTTAACTTTGGAATAACTTTTTCCAAGATAGTGGTTCTCAATCTAGACTCTATAGGACCCACATAACAAGGACTATCTTTTTTAACCTTGTCGAAAAAGTTTTTAAAAAGGAGATTGAGCAACATGGAAAGGAATGACATGACCAAAATAGAAATTGGCAATGGCCTCATTTGCAACCTTGCTTGCACATGGAACATCTATGAATGGGTTCGATGATGATGAACTTGCAGCTTTTTGTTTTCCCCGTCATCCCACCACACTCATGTCAAATGACAGAAATGAGGGTAGTCTAACTCGAATCTTGTGGTGTATAGGAAATTGTTGGTGTGTTCCCCTAAAATAGTTTGATCCTCTCAGCCCTCTCCTCAAGTGTGACTTTTTGTAGTGCCCCCTTTATATTTTTTTATGGTTTTATACTTCTTTTGTATTTTCTAATTTATTTTTGAAACAAGAAATAGACTGAAACAGCAAACTGAAAGTTGAAAATAATGATGGAAAATACTTGATCAAACCCTCAAACACTTCATAAGCCAAATCTGAACCAAATCTTGATAAATTCAATGGCTGGTACAAACACTAGGTCACTTCAAATGCTCAGATCAGATTCAAACATAAATTTGGAAACCTTCAAAGTCTGATTTTATTGATGTTTGCAATGATTACAAGTTGGAAATTACAATAAGACAAAAATGAGATCTGAAATTGCAATTTTGAATTCACATAGACCTTATTGGAGTGGTATGGCTGGTTGATCTAGCTAGGTTAAGGGCTGTACAGACTGGTACAGCAGCTGTAGGGCTGTGGTTGGAACTTACCATGACCAAACGAACTATTTTTAACTCTCCTTGCTGCTGATGTAATGCAGATCAGACCCTGGTAACACAAATCAGACCTCAAAAGTGCCAAATAAACATGTATGGACTGTCCTCATAGCAGGCGCCTCCCAAATCAACAATAAATATCTCCAAAATGGTTTGCCACTCTTGAAAAATAATTTCTGAACTTTTGTGTAGCTGGGCTACCTCCAAAAATAATACCAAAACCCTCCAATGATGTCAACTGCCAGTTGGTATGACTGTAACAACTCAGATCCAGCCATTAGGAGTCCCAAGAAGTTGCCAAAAATCTAAAACTCAATATATAAACTCTCAAATATGTGTTGGTAATGAAATAATGATTTTTGCATGCCAAAAACATTGTAGTGGCACTGTGGCAAAATCAAATCCATCACAAATCAGCACAATTGTGATTCTTGAATGGAATCACCCAAGATTGGAAACACGGGTTTTTGTCCTTGATCCCAAATGTGGAATTCAAGATGGTTTTCATCCTTGGATGCCCTAGATTGAACAAACTGCTCAAATATGAAAATTGGATGCAAAGAGGATAACTTGATTGATGATGAAATGAGAAAAAAAGTGCTCCTTTTATAATTGTATTTTTTGGGCCTTCCATTTGTTTTATTTCATTTTCTTCGAGTTTTATTTTTCTTCCAAGTATTAAAATACTTTTTATATTTAAGTGTTCAAAAATTCACTTTTTAATTTATTAAAATAATATTATTTAAGTTGCCCTAACATTAAAAGTGATTGGGTCAAACAAAAAATATTATTAATTATTTTAATCTGAAAAAGGGGACATGACACTTTTTCACAAGGCCCGACCCATTTACCAAGGGCATGTAAAAAGTGTAGATTAACCTTCATAATATTGCCCTTCCGGTCCTTTGGGCAAATGTTGCATTTCCAATGCCAACTTCCACTTGAATTAGCACCTCTGTTTGTGTTGAGCAATGTTGCAAATGATTTTTTTTGTTAAATGGGCCTTTAGCATATCATACCAACAACTTGGAAGGGCAGTCTGATTGCAATGTCCTCCCAATTGAACTATTTGTTCCTATGGCTGGGGTTTGGCTGCCTTTAGCTCATTCCCCTTTCAATTTCATTACCCAAATCAAGATCAGCATGGGCACCAGATGAATCCATCTTGACCCTGAAAATAGATACAATAAAAAACAGATCATCACAGGTACTAGATGAATCCATCTTGACCCTGAAAATAGATACAACACAATACAACAAAAAATGACATTATGAAAATAAAAAACAGCAAAGCTTTAAATACATCTCATCTCGAAAAAACAATAGATTTTGCTTGCAAAAAGCAACAAAAAACGACAGTTTTTGTATGCCAAAAGTAATAAAAATAAAAAACGGCAGGTTTGCAAGTTTGAACAAGTTTTAAACTTTTATTTTGAAGGTTTAAACAAGTTAAAATTTGAAAGTTTGAAAGGTCTGGAGGTTTGAAAAACTTCTAAGTTATTGGTTCTGGTACGAGGGCAGTTATGGGTACATGGTTTTGGTATATGCTAGTATGGCTATTTTTAATCCTTGGGAATGGTACAGCTGTAATATATGTGTGTGTGTCTGAGTGTGTGCAAAAAAATATAAAAAATATATAGAATTGCAAATACATTTGATATATTATACAATATTATATTTAATAATAATGACATTTTAATCTTTGATAATATGATACATCATCATTGATCAATGATATTATGATAGTCATCAAGATAATTGTCTAAGTTCTTAGTTTTGGTCTCCACTCACAGACCCCCTCATTGTAATCAAGTTTCTTATGTGACAAGAGATCCCAATAACTAGTGGGGGTTGGGAGTGGAGACCCTAATGAGGTCTAGGGACAGCATCCCTCATGGAGTCTTGGGGGCAATGCCCGTAGTGGGGTTGAGGTGCAGTGCTATTTTCACAATTTTATCACTTAATGGCTAAATTAGGTATGACATATTTTTGTTTATAAAAATATTTTAAAAAAATGATTTATATTTATATTTTTTATTTTTTGTTTGGGTGGCCTTTGGGTTTGCCTAGAAGCGGTTTGGGACCCATAGTGAACCCAAGGTCCCTGGGTAGGACCTTGGGCGAACTCAGGATGCTCTCGTCACAAGATTTGTACCCACACCCATTATGTATGGGATCGGAATCCCAAAGGGGCATACTGGGTAACTTAGAAAAACTTCAACATGACGTATGTAAGTTTGTAACAGCATGTTTGAAAGTTTGGAAGAAAAAAAAACATTTGCAAGTATTTTAACTTTCAAAACAAAAACATAAAATGAAAGAAAAGCCATAAAAACACATGGATATGTTTCATGCCTTCTTTCTTCTCTTTTTCCTCTTCCTTCCTCCTTTGCCCTTCAGTTTCGTTCACCTCTTGTTAACTTTTAGTTTGTTGAACTCTCCTCTTCTTGTAAGGAACCAAATATTGAAAATGCATATAGAAACAATGAAATGATAGTGGCCTAGGGAAAATCTAGGTAAATAATCTATTTTTTATATTGGAAGGTCTTATGAGGGTCCCACAATTGTTTAAGGTTATAATGAAATTTTAAAAAGTGAGTTACTTTTTTTCGCATGCTAAAACCTGCTTGTTTGCAGCTTCCACTTAGGAACATTCCTGGGAGATGTCCCCCACATAGAGGATGCCTCCCTCCCCCTCCGAAAAAGAAAAGCAGAAATTTGTGGGGGAGGGGTTGTTGTGTTGTCACTATCCCCAAAATGTCCACCTATTAGGAAATGGTAGAAAATCCCCTAAGATGTGTCCCAAGAGAATGTTGCTATTTAGGCAAATTGGCTAATGGGAGATGCTTAATTTCCATTTCTACATTGTATTGTTTTACCCATCTATTTAATATGCGAAGTATTGAATTCCTTATAGTCTTCTATTCTAGTCAATATATTAGGCAACAATGCTAAAGCATTGGAGAAAGGATTGATCATTGGTTTCTAGATGTTTGTAGAAAATATGCAAATATAGATGCATGTTTATGTTGAAATAGTCATTAGAAATCGGCTCAACATAACTATTAAGCTAAGTTATTGGGTTCTCCTATTTTGGTTCACATTGTTGAATTGAATAGGAGTGGGAGTGGGGTTAGGAGTGTAGATGAATTGACTAGGGCATGGCCTCACCGCCTTAGGTACTCTTTGGGGTGGTACGGCTGTGCCTTCGCCAAATCCTGTGGGATTTTAAAAAAAGAAGCCAAAAAAAATAAAAAAAATCACGTCTCAATCAAATAAACCCTTAAAGTTTGGTGAATGGCGATGATTAGAAGGGTCTTGTATATGCCCCTACTCCAAGGATCATCAAGTAGTAGCTTTTTGTTGAATGCTATCACCCACCTAGCGAAAAGGTATTAATAATGTTTGATGCTTTGGCATGATTTCGACTAATTGGAAGTCTTGAAGTCAGGTTTCCATCCAAAGTCTCGGCTTCCCTTGATCCTTACCTTTTAGGAAGAAAATATATTATTAATTTATTATATATATATAAATTATAATATATATTATATATTTAATTTAAATATTATTTATATTATATTATATTATTATATTTTCAATGTAAATATATATATATACACTCACAACCATACCTTTACCCAGGGGATTTTTTGCCATATCTGCATACCCAAACCCCAAATCTGTATCTGTTCTTGTACCAGAACCAGTAACTTAGCTAGTAAGCTTGCTTCAAATTCTTAAGTGTTTCAGTGTTCAGGCACTTTCTTATGGAGTTAATTTTATGTAGTATGGTCTGAATTATTGTACTCAATTTTATACATTCTTTTCATGAAGCAACATTTTCAGTTAGTCAGATCAAGAAAGTTCATATTAATTTTCATATCATTGCATTGTTATTCAAAGATTACTTATACAGAGAAATATCAAATTCATAGCACTAGATTAAAGATGCTCTTTCCAATATTTCTTCCCCTAACATTAACTTTATAATTTTGCAGGAAATTATTGACATGTGTGATTATGCAGTTGGCTTAAGTCGGCAGTTGAATGGTTCTATTATTCCTTCAGAACGTGAGCTTTTATATGTTATTATGATTAATTATTGCAATAATTAAACTTCTATTTCATTTTTTTATTTAGAACTGGTAATAGATAAATTTATATTCACAGTGTTATATACATATTATGTGTAATGATGGTTTAGCCTTTGATTAATGAAATATATCGTTGACCATGTGTGTTGATGTTTATGGCAGCGTCGTGGTCTTCTTCCAGCAATCTTCCTAATGACAAGATAATAAATTAAATAATAGCTAAGGCTATTTAATTTATATATATAGCGATTGGATAAATTCAAGAGACACGTCATTAATAATAAATGATGATTAAT
This sequence comes from Sequoia sempervirens, assembly GCA_007258455.2. Classification (NCBI taxonomy): domain Eukaryota; kingdom Viridiplantae; phylum Streptophyta; class Pinopsida; order Cupressales; family Cupressaceae; genus Sequoia; species Sequoia sempervirens. Next base: position 55,766 of record VDFB02263068.1, read on the forward strand.
TATTGAAGATGGCCGACCTTCCTTGTAATCAATATTATTTGTAATTTCCTTGGTGGCCGACCTAGCTTTTATTTGTAATTATATTTTGGTGGCCGACCTTCTTCTTGAAGAGGTGCGACCTCTCTTGCACAATGTATATATAGAAGCTCTTTCCTCCTCATTCAACAACAAGCAAGTTCGAAGTCTCTTCTATTCTCTCAAGTGTGAATTACCAAGAGCAGATTGCGAATTCTTCAAGTGCAGATTGTGAAGTCATCAAGAGCAGATCGCAAACTCTTCAAGAGCAGATTTGAGTTGCAAGGAAGTGCAGATTATTTATCTATCATTGCATCTTGTGAAGGTGCTGGTTATTGGCCTCATTGTAAAGAGACTTGTTGCCATTATATATATATATAAGAGATATATATTTGTTGCTAGGTTTTTCTCCCTCAAGAGGAGGGTTTTCCTAGGGTATCTGCTGTGTTATTGTGTCTGATTTTGAATTAATTTTCTGTGCATTACATCTGATCTTAAAACTAACATGGTATCAGAGTGGGTTTGAAGAAGATCGTGATCAGATTTCTTATAACAGCGATACTCTTTTCTCTCCCTCTCCTTGTTGTCTATCTTTATCCGTTAGTCAAGATGGTGAATGGTCTTAAGATTGAGGATAGACTTGAGGGAGCTTCAAATTATACATCATGGAGGTTCAAAATCATGCTCACCTTGGAAGAGAATGATTTGGCTGAGTTTGTGGAGACCAAAGTTCCCGAACCAGTGGAGGAAGAAGAGAAGTTGCAGTGGAGGAAGAAAGACATCAAGGAAAAGAAGACGTTGGTTGGTTCTGTGAAGGATCATATCGTTCCTATTGTCTCCAAGTTGAAGACGGCAAGAGACATGTTCAAAACCCTGGAGGAGATGTACGAAATCAACAACACAAGCCGGGCACTTGCACTGAAGCAACAACTCCATCATGTGAAGATGGCGGGAAGGAGAATTTGTCATCGCTTACTACATGAAGATTTCCGAATTGAGAGATCAGCTCTCTACCATTGGTCATATTGTTGATGTCAAGGACTTGACCATGTTGGCGCTTAATGGTCTTCCTTCATCTTGGGAGTCTTACATTCAAGGAATCAGTGCAAGATCGAAACTTCCCAAGTTTGATCATTTGAGGGTAGATTGTATTCAAGAAGAGTCTAGGTTGGCTGCAAGAGGTATTGGTCGAAGCTCTACAAATGAAGACATTCATGTTCTTTCCGCTCAATCCTCGAAGAAGAAAGAGAAAGGTGGAAAGAAAGGATATTTCAAGAGGAATAGAGATAAAGGAGCTGATGGTGCTCCCGCATTCAAGAAGAAGTGGGACCTCTCCAAAGTCCAATGTTTTCATTGTGACATGTTTGGTCACTATGCAAAGGATTGCCCCACCAGGCCTAATCAACATGCTTCATTTGCGGATGTGGATGAGATCTCTCCTCAAAAGGATTCTAGGGAATTTCTATTTTAAGCCATGGGCCTGTGTTCAAGCCGTGAAGGTTATGTGCTGATCTGTACGCAAGAGCAGCGTATCTTACTGCGTCCAGTATTTGCATCCATCAGAATATTTAAAGAGATAAGTATTCTTTGTTTGCTGAGTTATATCATTTAGTTGGATCTTGTAAGATCCTTTGAAGATCTCATTTATTGCAAGTTATTTCATGCTGGCTGTGAAAGATTTATGAGTATGACTCTGAAATAAAAAAGAGAATTGCAATTTTGATGGTGATTAGTTGGTCACATCGATATCATTCTCTAATGCATGAACTGTGATAGAGCCTTGAACTCTTTGAGAGGGTTGGTTCTACATGTTAACTGCATAATGCATTTAAGAAATCTGTAGTTGTTCAGATTGTTTTTCTGTTGTGTTGAGTTTAGCACTCTCAAGAGGAGTAAAAGATGGAAGAAAGAGTTATATCAAAATTCAATAAAGATAAGTTCTTTATCTCTTCATTTTGTTCTTTTGATATATAGGTTGATTCACTTATTCATGTTTTAATATTGTTCATAAATTCTTATGTATTCATGCTATAACCTGAGATGGTAAACTTTGTATGATTCTAGCCTTGATATTTCTTTGGATAGTTATAAACGGTTAGTAATCTCTTTCTAAAATGCTTCCAGGACAAATCTAGGAGCAAGAAGGTGATGAGAGATTGTTTAGTGATGAAAAACTTGAGGCATCTTGTGAGGAAGTCATGCCGACCAAAGAAATGATCAAGCGTGAAGTCACGGCTTGCAACCATGGGACTGAATTGGTGACTAGAGGGAGTTCACTTCCAAAAGTTTTCTTTGCAATCTCTGAAGCAGGGATCAAGAGGGAGTTTTGTAACTCACTGAGAAGGAGTGAAGATTACTATATTGCAAGGCCAGGTGCTAAATCCTTAGAGGATCCCTTCAGTTGCTGAGATCATAATTGCTCAAGACTGTCATCTAGATTTGACATTGGTAGCTTTGCAAACCTATTCAGAATAGTGTGATCTGGGATGAGGTCGAGGAGGACAATCTTGAACTCTCTACAGTACCAGAGGTGTGCACTGGAAAACATTTATCTAAGGCAAGTGTTGCAGGCAATCTTGGACGAAGAGGTTAGAAGGTTGATGCAAGTACTTGCAGATTCAGAGGGAGCCTACTGAACCTGAAGAAGATGTTTAAGGAGGTTGCAACTAGTTCAGATTTGGTGGATCCTCTATATACATAGTTGATTGGATCGTTGATTTATCTAGTCAATATTAGACCAAATATCTGTTATGCAGTGAGTGCACTCAGTTAGTTCATGTGTGAACCTAGGCAGATACATCTAGTTGCAGCAAAACATATCTTGAGATACTTGCGTGGCACAGTTGGATATGGGCTGAGATATTCTTCAGGTGTGGATTTGAAGTTGCATAGTTATACTGATTTTGATTGGGCAGGGTGTGTCACTGATCGGAAGAGCACCTCTGGATGTTACTTCAGTTTGGGATCTGCTATGATTTCCTGGTGCAACAGGAAGCAATCATCTGTAGCATTGAATACAACAGAGGCAGAGTATATTGCAACTTGTGTGGCAGCGAGCTGTGTGAAGCTTTTTGTCAATCTTGTGTTCTATGACAGAACTAAGCATGTGGAGATCAAATACCATTATATCAGAGATATGGTATTGAGGAAAGCTATACAGTTGAGGTATATCAACACTGATGAGCAGACGATAGACATTCTCACTAAGCCTCTTTCCAGGATAAAATTTGTTTACTTTTGAGATAAGCTTGGTATGGTGGAGAATACAGCCCTAACTGAGAAGGTGTCTCAGTATCAGTGATCCTCTTTAATGAGTTCTTCTCTGTGAGAGAAGTTTGAGGTGAAATCCCTTGTTAATGAGTTCTTCTCTGTGAGAGAAGTTCAAGGTGAAATCCCTTGTTAATGCATTCTTCTCTACAAGAGAAGTTTGAGGTGAAAGCCCTTGTTTCCACCCTCTGGGAGAGCCATGGTGGATGTCATGTGTGTGACTCCATGACAACATCACGTGAGAGAGTCCGTGATGATTTTTTGTACTTGTGTTTCACCCGCTGGGAGAGCCACGGTGAAAGTCATGTTGAGGTGACAACATCACGCAAGTGATGAACACTTGTACATACCATACATGGTTGTAGCCATTATGGTTGATACCACAATGAGGTGATATCTGATATCACGATGAGGTGATATCATTCTTTTCCACATATGATTGTAGCCATTGTGGTAGATATCACAATGAGGTGGTATCTGATATCACGATGAGGTGATATCTTTCCCTTCCACATATGGTTGTAGCCATTGTGATAGACATCACGATGAGGTGATATGTCTTGTGCAGTTGGAAGAATCCTCCCTAGTTGAGAGGGAGTGTTGATGTTTATGGCAGCGTCGTGGTCTTCTTCCAACAATCTTCCTAATGACAAGATAATAAATTAAATAATAGCTAAGGCTATTAATTTATATATATAGCGATTGGATAAATTCAAGAGACATGTCATTAATAATAAATGATGATTAATTATTGAAGATGGCCGACCTTCCTTGTAATCAATATTATTTGTAATTTCCTTGGTGGCCGACTGTAATGTCCCCTTTTTCTTGAGCATTGAAGTTTGGAGGAATTAGCCTATTCCTAATCCTTGTAGGCTAATGGGGCTTGATAAGAGGATCGTTTGGCAGATACCCAGTTGATTGGTTGGCTCATTTTGTGACTTCATGAAGGTTTTCCTATTATCACCATGGATATTTCTATTTATGGAAACCTTTATATTATATTATAATGTTATGTTGCACATCATTAGTGAGATTATATTTTATATTATTATAAAGTGCAATATTAAAATATTAAAATAATATTATAATATTCCTTCTAGAAGCCAACTTGGAAAAGTTCTAGAAGGAGGCCGACCTTTTGAGGAAAAAGCATAAATAAACATCATGGGCCTCATTCTCATCATTCAGATTTGTTGTTGATGTTGATGTTTAATATCTTCAGTTGTGGAGCTTAGGGCATTTGCAGTTGTTTTAGTTGGCCATGGAGAACGAAAAATCTCAATTGGTAGGCAATTTTGAGGGTGTGAAATATCACTTGAATTATTGCAGCTAAGAGAAAGTTACTTCAGACTTTCATTTGTGCTTCATTGGTTAAAACTTTGTGGCCTTTGGCCAAGTTTTGTATGATATCGATTGGTGTTTGCTTTGGAGACATTTTGGAGTTCATAGTCTTCAGCGAATTTGCATTGAAGAGGTCGATTTGCATTCATTCAGTCATTTCCAGAATTTTGATATATTATTACAGTCATCTTAGTCTGCATATTAGTGCCATGATTTTGCATATATTTCCTTCATTTGGCATTGATCCTCCAAGAAGGTTGCAGCATTACATTCTATGGTGAATGGAGATGATGTTTCATGCATTTTGGAGGAGTTTTGTATTGTGTTAAGGGGCTGATTTTGAAGTTGCAATGGTCTGATATACTACAGCAAGGGCGCCATTGGCAAGACATTTTTGTTCTTATTTCATCATCGAAGCCTCCTATGGTTTTGGGCATTGTTGCATTTTAATCCTTTGGTCCTACTAATCATTTCAAGTGCCAAGAGGTGGAGTTTAATTGCTGCATTTATTTATCTAAAGTATTGCTAGGCAAGAACAGGAGTGGCTGGGTGAAAGCATCGATTGGGCCTAAGAGGAGTTCATTTTGCTTGGAATTTGATTGCTACTTCATCTATCATCAAGGGCTTCAACATTCAATCAGGTTCCACTATTAGTAGTTCATAATTTTATTGCATATGGGAAAGTTTAGAGTTTCAGCTGTAGGTGCATATTTCTTTACCAGCAATCATCATATTTTGTAATCAATGCAAATGCCAAGAGTCTTGGCTTATTGATGAGGATTGTATTGGATCATTGTGTTGTAATAAGAGATACTAATTTGCTGGTCATTTGTAGTTGTCATTGAGCAATTCTATATCATTTGTAGTCAGCTTAGTAGTTTGCATACCAACTGTTTGACAAAATACCAATTGGCTGTAGGTGATCATTTCTCATGTTTAGATCATATATATGCATTGAATGTTGTCAAAATAAGTTGCACATTCATGTTAGGACATTGTTTAGACAAATTAGAATCATTTGCAAACATTCTCATTGTTGTTAAGAGAAGGAAAGTACCATTAAAGCAAATTGAAATGTTATATCAGTCATATGACCCTTGTATGCAAAGTGTTTGACAAAATTACCAAGGCCAAAAATCAAAAGTTTTCAATCAGATTTGAGTAGGGTCATTACACTGACCTAGCTTTTATTTGTAATTATATTTTGGTGGCCGACCTTCTCCTTGAAGAGGTGCAACCTCTCTTGCACAATGTATATATAGAAGCTCTTTCCTCCTCATTCAACAACAAGCAAGTTTGAAGTCTCTTCTCTTCTCTCAAGTGTGAATTACTAAGAGCAGATTGCGAATTCTTCAAGTGCAGATTGTGAAGTCATCAAGAGCAGATCACAAACTCTTAAGAGCAGACTTGAGTTGCAAGGAAGTGCAGATTATTTATCTATCATTGCATCTTGTGAAGGTGCTGGTTATTGGCCTTGAGATTGGCCTCATTGTAAAGAGACTTGTTGCCATTATATATATATAAGAGATATATATTTGTTGCTGGGTTTTTCTCCCTCAAGAGGAGGGTTTTCCCAGGGTATCTGCTGTGTTATTGTGTCTGATTTTGAATTAATTTTCTGTGCATTACATCTGATCTTAAAACTAACAATGTGGACATGAAATGCTCATTTATTGCATTGGACATATTCATGTGGACAATATTTTTTTAGAGGAGATTGTTCTACTAAATATTGAGAAGCAGGTCCCTCTTCCCCAATAAAACATTTTCTGATCTGAGAAATTAATGAACACTTAAAACCTTCAACATATTGGTGCATCATGAAAGGTCAACTCCTTTTCTATTTTAAACAGGACATTTGAATCTGTAGCATTGTGGCAATAAATGGCCCAATTTATCACTAAAGCCTGGACCAAAATTCAGACAACGTATATTAAGTAGATTCTTAACTTTACATTTTAACTCGATAGGATGCTCACCAGAATTTGGTAGGACCCCATCAATATCCTTGTATAAACAATTAGAGATCTTTGTAATCAGAAAAGATGGTGGGTGCTTGGGTGGCATTGCCAATGCTTTTGTTTGGGTATTATTAATTTTTCATAAACTCAAAAAAATTGTCACTTGTATTTGTCTCCACAAGCTGATTCCTATATGCCAGCTTGAGATGTTTAGGTGGGTGTAGTGTAAACAACTCTTTGAGTTGTTGTACATCATCTTCATCCTATGAATCCAAATTGGTTTTGCTCTCTTTAATTGAACTTGTTGATCTAAAGCTACATGGGCATAATGTTTTTAAATTTTTTGACAGTTTGTAATATTTTCAAGTTCCAATGTCTTCAAATGGTAAAATGTTTTAGAAAATATTTTTTCTCCAAGAGACCCTTGTTCTAAATAATTATGGATTGTAGATGTTTAAAGTCTCTAATGGTATGATGTTGTTACCACAAGATGCTTTTCGAGTGTGCCCTTACTACATATACAATTACAATTAGTGGTTTAGCAGCATATTGGATGGTATTATGTATGTAAACAAATTTTGTACTGTTTAATTTGTCATTAGCACCAAGCTTAGTAGCTTTTAGTACTCAGATCACTTTTGATTAACATAGCCCTAAGACAATTATAGTGATGTGTTTTAGAATCTTTCTTGATGCCTTGTTTGGTCTCATGCTCCTCTTATTGATTAAGTTTTCTTTGTTTGCTTCATTGTATCATTCATACATACTTAGCTTTAGAAAGAAAGCAACTATATTGATGTCCACAATTGATCAAAGTTGCTTGAAGGGACTTGAGCACCATTAATTGCAATTGAGTGAAAAGAACCCTAGGTTTTCAAAAACAATTATATAAGAAAGGCATGACTCTAGGGAATAGACTTGAATCTATTAAAACCTAGACAATATTGTTTATATTGAATTAAAAATAATCATGTAAGGCTGGCTAGGACTCTCAAATGGAATGGATAAAGAGGCCGAGAAAAAAAAAGTTGGAGGCTTGTATTGGAGATTTTTATTTTCACAAGCTTGCAAGGCTAGTAATGTTGTCATGTCCTCTTTTTTAATAATTTTGTTATGGACCAAAATGCCTATTTCCTAATTCTTGTGTATTCCCTTGTCCAATTTGTGTATATGTCCTTCCTCTTCTTTCCCCCCCTTGTCTTTCTAAGATCCCCAAAGTCTTCTAGTGTTGGGGCATGCCCAATCTTCTAAATGTTTGTCACTTGTTAGTGTTTTGGAGCTCCTTGTCTTGGCATGCTTTCCTATCTAAGTCCGATTTTCCCTAAGCCCCTTTAGTGCCAAACCTTTGGACTTGTCCTTCTCGTTGTGCCAATCTTTTGGTCCCCACCAGAGTGTCGGAGTTTCCCTTCCTCAGGTACCCTTCTCATGTCATCTCTGACCCTCGACTCTTGACTCAATGTTCTTACTAAGTTACTTAGTGGAGTTAGGCTTGCGGCGCTACCTTCAACTTGGGTACTTGTTTCTTGTCATGCCCAACTCTTGAACTCCATTGATAACTTCATACATCTCATTAGGGTTGGACTTTCACTCATTCCTTTACTTGAGTCCTTCTTGTGCATGCCCAATCTTTGATGCTTGGTAACTTCTAGCATACATCCTATTAGAGTTGGTGGTGCGAGCTTTCTTCAATTGTGGTACCAGGTATGAGTCATCCTTAATTCTGACATTTTCTACTATCCTCTCTTTGGGATTGCTTGTTCGGACTTCCCTTCACTTGTCTATCTTAATGGTACAAGTTCCTTGTCATCGCTAACCTTTAAAGCCCAAAACTCTCACCATTTTCACTACTCATCTCACCTACCTCCGAGCACATCATAGAGTGCCATTAATGCTCAATTTTATGTCGTAACTTCTAGAAAGGTGGGCCTTTTTCCCACAAACATTATTTAATATTTAGGACGTGGATCTTTGTGTACCTCCAGTTGCTGTAGTCGGCCGAAAGTAATTTGTTAGTTGGCTAAGTAAATAAATAAATAAATAATATTGTGCAGCAAATGGTAATTAATGTGTTGTATCAGGAATTAGTCCCCGACCATGGATTAGTTGTACCGGGTAGTTATCGATGGTTGGTGTCCTCAACCAACATCGACAACTATATATGTCATAATTTACTTGTAGTCGGGGACAACATAGCCTTTGGGGATATTGTACTTATTGCCTATTCAATGAATGAGAATGCAACTTTATTCTATGCATATGCATTGTTGAGTACTTGATATGTTTTCTACTGTAGTTTTCTATTCTCATTTACTTTGTGTCAATGAGTCAAGTTACTTCTATGAGTAAACATTTGGCACCATTGCCGATACGAACTTTTGCAATACACCAAACATAGATGAGAATAATGGCGTCAAAATGGGTCAGCCAGCTGACGAGCCGGTACAAGCCAACGAAGAAAGAGAAGATGCGTTGATAGAAGACCTCATAAACCTGTGGGATATCTGAGTGAAGGATTGTGTACGGAGGGAAGCTCTCAAGCGAGAGGTCCCTCTAGTAGTTATCTAGGACAATCTGAGTGTTAACCCAGAGTTTGACCACCTTCTCAACAGACTATTGAGATTGCTTGTATGTCACTACATCATACTCTAATTAAGGAGTGGATCAGACATAGTTATTTCAAACTTTTCTGTTAACCGTTTGGGATTGCTGATGATTGAGGAATCAAAAAAGGAAAGCATGGACTATAAGAAGTGTTTGGGGAAAAGATGACATCACAAATTAAAATGAAAAAAAAAAACCTCCAGTGTATGACAGCTGCATATGGCAGCTTGTGGTGTTTCAAGATGGAAACCTTAAGTGTGGTAATCAAACTATCTTGGGGATGGAAACCCTCAAAGACCATTGTGAATTTCAAAAAGTGTCATCAGTATCATTAGAGGTGTTATCACATTTGCATGCAGGGTGTGCCTTGTAATTTGTATCAGACCGGTAAATTTGAGTTTGCATGTGTGTTATTTAAAGTAAATATAAAAATGCAATTTTTTTAGTTAAGGTTGTGTTGATGCGTGTTTTATGACACAACAAACATTCTAGAATAAAGAGTCCAAAGACGCTCTATCCCCTCTTGAAAAACTACCTCGTATGCTAAGATTGCAAGAAAGATCATACGGTAATTCCAATGTTTAAGATGAATGCGGATAGGCTCTGTGGTATGGATGTGATTTGCTGGTTATGACAAGGGGACTTATGCTAGGCTCGTTCAATTCACAATGAAGGTTTGGACAATGAAGCTCTATTACTTGGGTCATGGATCAAAGAAACTAAAAAAGGAGAAGGGTTCAGAAGCACTAATCTACTCCTAAGAATCCAAGAGACGGTATTGACTCGGTGAAACCAAAACTAAACTTTGTTTCGCCACGCAGGGAACGCGCCAACTACGCAAAGCCAGTGCAATCTTCAAGGGAGAGTTGTGTTTATGATTTTCACGTCATGAATAACTACCATCGAATCGAACAATATTTATTCAGACAGAAGTTAAGAATCCACAAAGTAAGCTCAGGCTAACTTTACGCATTGAACGAAAATCATCCGTTCAAAGAAAGTATGAGCAAAAAGTTTCACCATAAATCAATACTTATCAAATCTTGCATTCATCTAACATACATGAAAAGAAATCTAAACTATGATGAGGGATAAGAACCATGCCAACTCCAAAATAAGAGAAGCAATCACCATCAGAACAATGCATGCATTACTTATTACTTTGGCAATCTTACAACAGTTGCTTATCTCAACATGTTTTGCAACATGCTCCCATGCTTTACAAATGAGGGGTTGAGCTCAATTTATAGGCTCCCCAATTACAATTTGACGGCCAAGATTGATTTGGAATCAACGGCCAAGATTACAAATAAAACCCTAATTAGGGTTTGCTACCCTTCGACCAATAAGAAAATTGCATTCGAGGACACTTGTCCTTCTTGCTAAATATGAACCAATAGATAAAATAGAAAGTTGTTGCATGTTGATTTGGAATGATTTGATTGGTCGGAAGATGACGAGGCGCCACCTTGGTCGTTCTGGATGTCTTACTTGGTCACTTTGTTCATGTTCTTGCCTTAGAATATTTTTTATGCCAATGACTTTATCGATTGTGCTTCGATCTTGGATGACTTTGGCTTCTTCTTCTCACCTCGCCTCGGAGCACCTGTTTAGACTGGAAGCCCTTAAATCTTTCTTTCCGGATTGCTTTGGAATTCCTTCAAGTGCCAATTCAATGTTGAGCGCGTGGAGGAGAGGCAAGCATACAAAGGTGATGTAGCAAAGATTTCTTTTCGTTCAGCCCTCCTTGAATAATTGGTTCTTTCTTTGTTCAGACCTCCTTTGCCTTGTGTAGTCATCCACCTGCAGTAAAACAAAACAAATTTATTTTAGATAACTTTTCAAGATAAGCTTTGAAAGATTTTTACAAATTTCATTTTCAAGCTTCTAATTCTCTTTCCGTCCAATTTATTTGGCCATATTTTCTCGCCCTTTCCCAAAATTTATCTCGCCATGTCCAGTTTTATTTAGCCACAAATATTTTTTCGTCCAACATTCCTCTAGCCACGTCCAATAATTTTCTAGCCATGTCCAATAATTTTCTAGCCATGACTTGTCTCTTGCCATGTCCGATTTTATTTGGCCATCGTCCAAAATTATTTGGCCATTATCCTCTTTTGTTGGCCATATTTTCTTGCCGTCCGATTTTATTTGGCCATGAACTTCTCTTGATTTTCGACAATTTTCTTGCCATGTCCAATTTTATTCTAGACACGTCTAACATTCCTTGGCCATGACTTGTCTCTTGTCCAAAATTATTTGGCCATTGTCCAATTTTATTTAGCCATTTGCTTGATTTCTTCATCGTTTCCATAGCCATGGCGATAATTTTCTTTGGTCACTTGGGCAAAGTGCCATGCATATCTTAGCTTTCCAAAGGTTTGGACTTAGGCAAATTTTAATTTTTTACACTTTTTAACATACGGCAGACTTTGTCTATAATTTGGCAACCTTCATCTCTCACATCCAAGGCGGACTTGCTTAGCTTTGTTGCCACTTCTTCAATGTCTATGGCGGACTTTGTCTTATGGTTAGCCATCTTTAGACAAATTCTTCTTTCAAAGGGGCGGACTTTAGCATTTCTTTGGTTACTTTACTTTGTCTTTGTCCATGCCTTATCCATTTTTCCCTTCTATCTTGGGCGGACTTTCCACCTTTTGTTGCCATTTTGAAACTACCTAAGGCGGACTTCATGCATTTCCAAGCCATTTGCCTTGGTTGGAGGGCGGACTTGGCTCTCTTGCTTGACATTAGACCTTTCCACTTGGGCGGACTTAGGCAAATTTCTTGCCATTTATCCCATTCTCCTTGCCATTGTACACTTAAACATAGGCAGACTTTACCAGTTTTCAGGCCATTTCATGCTTTGGAGGGTGGACTTCAGCTGTTTGGATGCCACTTAATGCTTGGACAGGGCGGACTTTGGGTCTTTTCTTGCCACTTCCTTTTTGTATTTGTCCATGCTTTATACCTTTCATCTTTTTTCCATGGGCGGACTTTGGTCTTTTGTCTGCCATTCATAGGGCGGACTTGGCTTAGGAGCTTGCCATTTACTTTCTCTTGCTGGGCGGAGTTTGACCTTATGCTTGCCAACTGACTTCTTGAAGAGGGCGGACTTTGCTTAACAGCTTGCCATCTACCTTTTCACTTAGGGCGGACTTTGGCTGGTGGTTGACCATTTAATTTCTATTTCATTGCTTGGGACAAGGTGGACTTTACCATTTGTCAGGCCATTGAAGTTTGTTGAGGGCGGACTTGCTTGATAGTCTTGCCATTGCCCATTTTTTATTGCCATACAAGGGGCGGACTCCAGCACTTGGCTAGCCATTTGTAGGGCGGACTTTGTCCCTTGTCTGTCCATTGCTTCATTTTGTTAGACAAATTTCCTCTCTCCCATGGGCGGACTTCAGCTTGTGATTGTCCATTGCCTCAGATTTTATGCCATTGTCTCTTCTTGCCTGGGCGGACTTTGTTGATTCCTTTGCCAATTACCACATGGACATAGGCGGACTTAAGCAGATTGTGGGCCATTGCTCAGATTTTTGTGCCATTGCTCAGATTTTTATGCCATTGATACTTGACTTAGAGCGGAATTGCTCAGATTTTTTGCCATTCATTGCTTGGCTGAAGCTTCATTGACTGGTAAACTCCATTTTCACGCTGGTAAACTTCATACTCAGGCAGATTTCTAGTCTCCTCCATGATTGTTCAGTCATAAACTACCTTCACCATGATCAGATCGCCATGAATGCTCAGATTTTTTACGAATTTCCAGATTTCTTGACGGATTTCATCAAATCTTCAACCATTTTTAGTGCTTTTACCAGACTTCTCTGTGATTTTCCAGAATTTCTCACCATTTTCGAATGAATTTTCCAGATTTTTGAACTTTTTTATGTGATTTTCCAGATTTTTGCCAAAATTTCAAAAAATCTTCGAATCGATTTTCTGAGAGTTTCGTTGCTCGTTTCGAACTTCTGAGTGCGTTTTTGAAACTCGTGACCCTTCTAAAAATAGAAACTTTCTAAAAATAGAAATTTTCCAAAAATAGCAACTTTCCAAAAATAGACCCTAAAAATAGGGATCCCAGAATTGCCCAAAAGTGCCAAAAAAGTAGGTCCTAAAAAATAGGGGCCCGGGGTGAGAAACCCTAAAAATTTGGAAGTGTCAGAATCGACCGAAACGACAGTCGATCTTCGTCTCCCAGGCCTTCTAAGCGTGATGGCAACGTTTGCATAGTGATCTAGGCTCAATTTCTTCAACTGACTCGGGTGACCGTTCAAAACTCAAACCCCTCATTACAAAAAAGAACTAGTGATAAGCAGTTGCAATGCCAAGGCAAAACCAAAAAGCGAAAAAAAAAACGAAGGGTCCCCATTTGCAATGGGGCGATGTGTGAAAAGGTCACAACAGGTTGTTAAAGTGGTAAAGGTTACTACATGTCAGTGAGGATAGAGAAATCATATATTAACTAAGGGATGAAAGAAATAAAATATGTCACATGAAGATAAAGAGTTGGAAGCTTTCAACATGAGATCCTTAAAGAATGGGCAGCAACAACTCATCAATCTCGTTGTCTAGAGAATGTAGATGCGAAGACCAAACCATTCCATTGTCTTCAAGTAATGGTTCACAAGGGATATCCTCATCTTCAGTGGTGAACCAAAATACCCCATTAAAATCATCCATCGGTACTAGACTACGGAGAGTTACTTTGTATAGAGAAGTTATGCTGTAGGAAGAGGATATGGACGACCAACAGAAGGATGACTTGGATGCTTTCCATGTTGAATACAGGGCAAAGAGTGCTGAGTTTGGAACATACATCTCTTTCATGAACTTCTATTCATTGATGTCAAAAACCAAAACCAACAATAAAAGGAGACCCACCACGAACCAACCTCACAAAGATCTGCAAAGCAGATTGGGGAAGCTCACTAATCCCTCATCAATTGATCCAACAAAGCTTCAGCGCAGGCTTGGATCCAAAAGCTGAATACTCACTTTTCATTGAGCCATATTGTTACTGAAGATGAGGAGTATAAAACTGGAGGCCATAAATGAATTAGAGAAGAGTTGAAGAGACATGAAGAAGATGAACTAAAATGGCAATTCCAATTTGAAGCCGAGGAATGAAAGTTTGAGGAAACATTGTAATTGCAATGAAAAATTGAAGAGAAGGAAAAACAAAAGCACCTTTTAGAGATAAGTAAAAAGCAAGTGGAAGTAAACTAATGGCATATGCTAAAAGAGTTTGATTCAAGTACTGTTGAACCTTTTCTCGATACACAAGAGACTACAAATATTGTGAATGAGTGTATGAATAGCTATACAGATCAGCAACAAATGTTGGTGGATGGCAACTCCGTGCCACTAGGGAAGAAAATATTTTCTTCTGGCAGCAATCTTGGAGAAGGATCTATATTTCCAGAGGAGAGATTTTTGGTTAGAACTTAGATGATTCTAAAAGTTATTCCAGATATCAAGAGAAATGTATTTGTGTTGGAAAAGATTAATCCTTACACACTATTCTGTATTGTGTTGTCTTGTAAAAGACAAATTAAAATGTTAACAAGGCTTTGGCTAAGATTGTTTTGCTTGTCTCTTGCCTCTACAAATTTTTATGAATACTGAACATTCTCTGACAAGATTCCATTGATTTCACTTGCAGTACACTTTGTGTTACCTGAAAGTTTATGGTTCCGTTTGACAACTATTTGTCACCTGTAGTTGTATGTTTGTAACTATATAATTTTAAGATTGTCCTAAGTTGCTGGGGATCTTGTGAAATAATCAAGCTGGGAAAATGCGTTTCTTAGTATAATTCTCAACCCATCTGTATTCAGTGAAAATGGCAACAATTTTTAACCAGTTAGAAATGCATATCATTAAACTGATGATTGAGTATCCAGAGATACATAAACATTTACCAATAAATTTACAATAATATCTACACTTGTAACTAGTGAAAGCGTCCCTAACAGTGGCATACAATAGAATGAAGCTATTGGAGATCAATACCAGATTGATAAGGAAATTTGGGTAGTATTTTTTTTGTGCTCAAATAGAAAAGATAAACATTGACCTTCTTAAGGGGTAAACAAGCCGTAATTCATAGAAATAGAAATCTTAATTACCACAAGTTAGACTGTAACTGTTAACTAGGTTTAATAATTGAAGAACATGTAGTCTATATTAAAGTTTCTGTGTGCAATGATTCTCCAGTTTATTGTCCTTGATAAGCATGTTTCCATATAATTTTAATCAAATATTATAAATTCTCATGTACATTGGTAGTTTGCATTTGATTTACCCATCGCAAATACTAATAGTTTTTTAAGTGGACTGTTCTCTGACAATGTTTTTTTAAATGCCTCTGCAGGGCCCAATCATATGATGATGGAGGTATTCTCTAACTTCAACCATGGTTTGAATTATAGTTATAATGTTGCATTTTCTTTGGAACTGATCTTTTTGTGTTTGTGAAGGAAAATTGGACTGCTATTGACATATCATTAGAGAAAATTGGTTAGACATTTTTAGGTTTTAAAAACGAATGATTTATTACAAAATTCCTACTTACAACCTATATGTTTTTAGGTGTTATTAGTTGAATAGAACCTTAAACATATTGTTTGTTTAAAACTTGATAGGTATGAAATTCTCTGGGCATAGTTGGTGTAATCACTAATTTCAAAGACGGAATGATTCATTTCAAAATTCTTACTTACAACCTATATTGTTTGAGTGCTATTATAAGTTAAATATAAGCTTCAGTATATTGTTTGTTTGGAACTTGATAGGTATGGAATCCTCTAGGCATAGTCGGTGTAATCACTGCTTTCAACTTTCCAGCTGCTGTACTTGGTATGTGCCATCGATATTTCTGAATTAGATAATGCTAGAGGATGATTTCAAATTTTTAGCTGAAGCGATACTACTATAAATGCAAGAAATGGATGATTAAATATTAGGATCCTTGGATTTTTCCCAAGTCCAAAACTAACTCTTGAACTTAAACCCGTAAAGTGTGAAATATTATCATTTGATTTAAATTCAATTGAGATTGGGTTTCTTTGCATCTTTTATTTTTTTGGTTATATTGGAAGATTCTGATGTGATTCAAATGCATGTGTATTTTGTCCATTGCAATCAATTTGAGATCCAGTTAGTTTAGGTGACATTGTTGTCTGAGTGTGTCAAGTTGGAATTGAAGTCTAGATGGGATACTCATTGGGTTCTAATTGTGGAGACCCAAGTTCAAATTCTTAGAGTGACATATAATAAGGAGATCTGAGTTGTGACTCTTGGACTTCCATTTTTGTCTTCTAATGTTGATATCTAAGTTGTAATCTAATGTTAATGCTCTTTAGGAGCTAACCTTGGTCTCATTTGTTCTCATCTGCTCATATGAGCCATATTTGTAATATTATCCAATATAAAGTTTTTAGATCTTCTAATTTCCAAGTAACTGTATTATTTCTATTGTCTATTCAGCTGAAATTAGAACAGAGACCATGAAATGCAAATCTTAATGAATATTTTGAGGGATTTGATTTTGTTTTAGCTGTTTTTGTTTTCTGTCTATTTATTGCTATAGACTATATGCTCTTTTCAAAATGACAGGTACTCTAGGATTTCATACCATTGACCACTTTTAGGTACTAAAAGTGAATGCGCTTTTTGATCCCATTTACCTAAATTTGATCATTATTGGACTTGAATGTAATTTCTTTCTTTCATTTCTATGAGTAAATTTGTTATTTTCTAGCCCATCTAATCGCACAGTGTCTTGCTGTTTTTGAACTATATTTAGGAATTCGGGAGTGTTGGAATGTATTGTCATTGATGTCCAAGGTTGGAGAAAATTGTTAAGGCCAAAGGCCACTAAATCACCATTCAAAACACATATACACATGCTGGCCGACTATGGAAGAGAAATTAAAATGATATTATATGAGCCGACTTGAAATTTAAATGATATTATATGGGCCGACTTTACAAAGGCAGCAATTACACTTATGTTAATAAAGATGGCCGACTCACTTATAAGTTTATGTGGCAGACTCCTCATTATTACAAGACAAAGATTAATATATAAAAGGCAGCGTTTATAATTAAAAAGTGCAGTGATTAGAAAGGTAGCAATAAGAATTATGAAAAGGCAGCGATTAGAGTGATGAATGGATAAACAGAGTCGCCTCATTTAAGAGGTTTAAAACAAAAGAAATTAAGTTTAAGAGGCCAGCCCCCCTTCTTAGATAGTCGCCTCTTTCATGAATGGTCGCCTCTCTTTGGAAGAGGTGTGAAGAAGATATAAATAGATGGTGGTTTGGGAGTCAAAATAGCAAGCAATCAATGATATATTTCTGAGTATAAAGAAAAGTAAAGAGCAGAAAAATGAAGAGTAAATCTGTTTTATTTTGAGAATATATGTGTAATAAAGAGCAGATTTAAAAGAGCAGAGAAGTATGAAGAATGTTTCAGACATGTATTAAAGAATATATGTAGCCCATGTATGTAGATGATAGATGAACGCAGATATGAATGAAGAATATGTGTGACAATTAAGAGCAGATTTGTGAGGAAAATATTGATATATTAGTAATCAAATTAAAGGAAGACATTGACAAAGTTGGATCAGATTTGTGGAAGATATTGTGCATGATAGTGATCAGATCTGGAAGGAAGATTGTGCATGACTATAATCAGATTTGTGAGAGGAAGATACTTGGAAGAAGCATACTATATCAGCTATTGAAGGATTAATAGGTTGGAGCCTACAAGAAAGAGAAGAAGATCAATAGGATATATATAAGCAATATTTCGCCGTGGTTTTTTCCCACAAGGGTTTCCACGTATAATCATGTGTTGTCTCTGCGCTCTAAATTTCTAGATCTTACTTGAATGTTTTATTGTGATCGGTTAAGTTTTGACAAGTAAAAGATTGTTAGATATTGATTCATCCCCCCTCTTAGTATCACCGTGTGCTCATTAGGGATATTGTATAACAAGATCTTAACTTTCCATAAGTATCCTTAATCTGAGTATTATGTGGCAATTGCTTTGAAATGTCTCCTTATTTTGCAATTAATCTCAGACTACCTTACATTGCCTCAAGGAGGTAAGCACAACCAAAATACTTGTGAGCAATGCAGATATTTAAGCATTTGAGATGGCAAACATTTGTTATCAACTGAATGGAGGAGGCAAATAGTTGACAGAAATTCCACATTATAGTACTTTCTTTAACAGCTATTACAGGCATAGCATTTGTTGGCAGACCAATTAACAGATGTGCAACCCATTAAACATTGGCTATGGTTTGAACGGTAGTGAAACCACTAGCAGTGGCATTTAACATTGTTGGATTACTGCAGTTTACTGTGGATTCATTCTTGTAGGTTGTTGGCATGATTTGTGAAGGCTATGGAGCCCATGCTGGAAATGATAGCCCCAAAACATGACAGGAAATCGTTGTAAGAATGTGAGGACAGTATTCCCATTATAGGAAGCATCCTATTGAGTTTTCGGAGAGTAACTAAAATATTGCTTGACTGAAAACTCCACTGATATTGTATCATTTTATATCATAGCAGGGCCAGTGATGCACAGATGATGAACTGGTTGCTATATCATTGGCCAACAAGTGCTAGTTGAATTAGAATGGTAAAATACTATCCATTGATTCACTTTGGAGTATATGTTTGAAATTTCATTCAGTGGGTATGGTATTGTTGTCATCAAGAATGGACGTTTGAACTTTGGTTCACTAGTTAATCTATTGTAAACAAATGTGCACTTATGGTGATTTTCGATAGATATCTACAATCCATTTCATTAGTCAATCTGCTGATATCTACAGCACAGGGTTGTTCTTTCCTTTGGTAGGAGATGGTTACATACAATGAACCAGCCATTGTCTTTAATAATTAGAGCACAAAAATTAAATTGGTGTTGATACACTAATAAGTGCTAGGTAGAAAATTTACTGATTATAGAGATAATTGTGTATAGATTGAAGAAATACATTGCCATATTAGATGACAAGGACAAGACTTTCTAGTGGTACAAAGTGTCTATACTTTTATACTGTAAGTATTATTATTTTTAGGCACATAAGATGTCTTCTCTCCTTAAAAAGGCTTGTGCTACAAGTACCTTTGCATTGTTGCTTTCTAATTTATGCCGAAATGAATGCTCGAAAGTGTATCCTTAGACTTGGTGCCATAGTGCTGGAATTGCACAAGTGCTCTCCCTTGCATTTCCTTGAAATGGTGTAGGGGTCAAGATTGAAGCAGAACCAACAATATGATAAAAAATGGTTATGCTCAAAATAAAATAATGACACATTGATACTTGTTAATGGAAATGCATAACTAGGGGTTTTTAAAGAACAATTCTCCATTGATAAATTGGCATTATGACACTTTAAAGAACATGGAACTGGATATTCATTGATGACATTAATTTTCCAATTTAGCCTTGGGAAGAAAAATAATGACATTGATTTCCAATTAAGCCTTTGAAAGAAAAATAATAGCTTTGATTCTTGAGCCAATGCGATAGTGGTAAATTTGAAAAGAGAAAATATAAATAGGATACCCCTGTCTCTAATGTCATATTCCGAATTTTATAGATCCCTTTGATGCTCTCATATTCTGCCCAAAACCAGATCTTACCCCATCTAAATAAAATAAATCTATCCCCATCCAACAGTCCAGGAATTAGAGTCTCTAACTAGCCCTACTTGGGGAGGCATGGCCTTTCCTCCGAAGATTAGTTCCTTCTGTTTCAGCTTAGCTGCATAAAATGGAATAAAAAATCAGATTTGTATACATTTCCTGAAATATGTTTGTTCATCATGCACAAAAAGACAATAAATAGTCTTTCTTTTCCTACTAAGAAGGAGAATGGATGCTATCTCCTTATTTGGAACCCACCAAAGACCCATTTCTCCCTGGATGAGATGGAGAACAAGGTATGGTTCTTAAAAGGAAAAGCACTAAGCAGCTGTTTCGTGGAGGAGCATACCCTGGCCCAAAAACCCAAGGACTTGGGTGTAGGACAACAAGAGACCAATAGCTGCGGTGGCTATTTGAATGATGCCAAAGGCTATTTCATGGCCACCTTCTCTTCCAAGCATGGAAAAAGTTGGAGAGTGAAATTTAATGTGCATAAATTGTTCCATCTCCACAACAACATCCATTGCAGGGATCCTAGTGTAACACATTACATTACATCACATACAACAAACAAAAGAACAATCACACGTGACATATATGCTACAAAAATTATCATTATATTCATAGAATTTGGGGAATAGTGAACCAACATAGGTACAATCTTGATGATCTACTCATATAGCATTATGATCACGTGATAACAAATAATGATATATGCCATAGTTGGCAGACTCAAACTCAGCAAACCCAAAATTTTTGACTCAGCAAAAATTTAGTAACTTAAAAAAACTGCTTAAATTTCTTTAGAAACACATTTTTTTTGCAAAATTCAATGACAAGATGTATCTAGTGAGTCCATAAATGAGTACAAAACTGTTTTCTATTAAATTCAATTGCTTTGAATACAAATTGATTACAAAATCACATCATCATGCGAAAGCCTGATGGCTGATACAAAAGATAGCCAACAAAATGAAAATACAACATTTTACATCTTCCTCTTCCCTAATCCAGTGAAAACTTGGGGAGAGGTGGATGTTCTAATCCTTGGAGTCTGTTGTGGCTCCTCCCTTGGCATAGAAGGTTGTGGCTCGATGGGAGAGGTGGATGTTCTAATCCTTGGAGTCTACCGTGGCTCCTCCCTTGGCATAGAAGGTTGTGGCTTGACCTCCATCCTGCTAGTAGATGGAAATGACTCCTCCTCAGCCTCATCAATGCCATCCAATCCTATATCTCCTGTTGCACCCACATTCTCCAATGCTTGCCTCTCAAAATCAAGAATCTCATCTTCAGTAAACAATGGAGGTTGCTCATCCCGCCTTGTCCAATCGCTATAAGGATCAATCTCATCCAAATCAATGAGCTCCTCTAATTTTTCCTCTACTCTTATTTTGCATAGCCAAGGTTGTATTGCACAACACAAGGTCATTGGGGTGTTTTTGAGCTAGTCTGTTCCTTTTCTTCATGTGGATGGCCTCAAGCAAGCTCCAATTACACTCACATCTAGATGCACTAGAAGGTTGGCACAAACGTGGAGGGAAAGCATTTGGAGATTTGGGGTATTTGCACCCAATCTACCCACCAAGAATCTACAAAATAAAATATTGAAGAGTAAGAAAGCAAAGTCAAAACATATTTTATCAAATTATCAATCGTTGTAAATTTGAAATTTGCAACTTGTAAGATGCATGTGATATAAAGACTCCAAATTTTATACTTGGTGTCTGAGTGGTTCTTCCTTGGATAGCTAGCTTTGTAGAAAATAGCCTACCCCTTCCAGTCATGTAATTGTGTAATTCTGGGATAATGAGGTCTCTCACCTCAACCTGGGGTGTCATCCTCTGAATGCATGTTGTGAGGCCCTCCATAACCTCTCCATTAGGATCTAAGAAGCTATTTGAATAGAACAAATAGGGATTGAGGAAGTACCCTGCTGCATGGATCAATGATCTCCCAAATGGGATCAAATATCTCCGATCAATGATTGAGGAGTTGATTGTTCTATCTCCGATCAATGATCTCCCAAATGGGATCAAATACGAGGCTGCCCCCCTTGTAATATTTTCAGATGGACTCTTTGGCCCTATCCATGGCCTCATAAATGTACCCCATTGAGTTTTGATCCCCATCTATCAAACGGAGAACTCTAACCAATGGCTTCAACACCTACAATTTAAAAATACAAAAAGATTAAAGTTACAAATTTATAATGAAAGACAAATTAACAAAAATAAATATTCAATTTGAATTTAAATTCAAAGTTTTGAGGTTACCTTCATAATCTCCATAGCTATTTGTGCAAAAAGGTTGTCAAAGACTATGCTTGCAACCCTCTCTCCTTCAAGCTTCTTTGAATATGACAAGTCTAGCCATGCTTGACTCACAAACATTTGTTTCAAAGAAGTCAACAAACCAATAATGCTTTGCAATGTAAGGAAAATCGTTGCAAATCTTGTGACACCCGATCGCACCAACTCTTTCCCTTGGGTGTGATCTCTCATCAAATTAAGAACTCAAGGGTGATTGTAGGTAAATTTTGTTATGCTCCTTGCATCATCTACAATTGGTGTCACCCAATCAAGTTGGCCTACGTCCTCCAAAAGAAGGTTAATGCAATGTGTTGCACAAGGTGTCCAAAAAAATGTCTTATGTTTGTTTTGGAGCAATCTCCCAACTGCCACATATGCTGTTGCATTATCAGTTATGATTTGTACCACATTCTCTAGCCCACCTCCATGACAAATTTCTCCAACTTTAGACACAATGTTTCTGCATTTTGGACTTTGTTAGAGGCATCAACCGATTTCAAAAAAATCACCTCACCATTTGAAGCTACCAAAAAATTGATAATGGTGCAGTTTTTCCCATCCATCCACCTTTTGGAAAGAATAGCGCAGCCATATTTTTTCCATTGCTTCTTTTGTTCTTCCACTATTAGCTTTGCCTTTTTAGTTGCATTTATGAGCAACTTACAAGTACAAAATTTTAATTTTTAAACACAAAGTAGCCTAAATTCAACATAAATTACTGTAAATTAATGAACATAAATTTAGCCTAAAGTTCAACGTAGATTACTAAAGTATAAATTAGCGTAAATTAACCAACCTCCCACGTAAGTCTTTACGAGAAGGCGTCTTGTAGCCTTTTCGTGTAACTATCAATGCAATTACTAAATTCTCCCAATAAGGACTACTCGCCACATTGAAAGGAATGTTGTTGAAATACCAAAAATCAGCACATGCCATATTTGCTTGTTCATGCACCTCCTTGTTCCATCTTGTAGCTTCCAATGACAGTTGTGCTATAGGTGTTTTTGTGGGCACAAAAAAAGTATGTGGCATATGTGTAGGTGTAGATGTTGGCACTCTTCTTGAAATAGATGAAGTGGAGGTCGATGTGCTTTAGATGCGTGGGCCACGAAGTGAGCCCACTATGCCTTGACATGCCGTATCTTCATGATCATCTGATTCTGGTTGCACTTGAGGACCATGACCACTAGCTATGGATGTTGCTATGGTTGCCTTTGTCTTCTCCCTTTGCAATTTTTTTTTTTGTCAATGCAATGTTTATCTCATTAGTGGTGTTGATACAAGGCTTGACATTGCGATGAGTAATGCCTGCAAGTTGGTATTTTAGTTGATTTATGCCTCCATGATATAAGTTTGTGCATCTCGTGCAAACAACTATACCTGGTATCGGTCCTTGTACAACATATTTCCAAGAAGGGTCTCTTGCTCCAATAGGATGAGTGCTTGTAACCAATAGTGGCATCGATGGGGTGGAGTTTGAGCTTGAATCTGATTGAGAAGCTTCTCTATTTGCTATTATATGATGTATTTAACCTACACATACAAATTGAAAGCACAACATTTTAATTTTTAAATACAAAATAATTAACCTAAATTCAACATAAATCACTAAAAATCAGCATTAATATAAATTAGTTTAAATCAATAAAGGTTTAATATAATATATATATTTTTTTGATATGCAAGGTAGTATTTATATTGATTTATAAAAATTTACAAGCATCTGCTAAGCAGGGATAAATAATCCATCCTGGACTCAAAGCCGAACAAAAAACATTCCTAACCAAACAAAATTTCATCATTTCCACCTTATAGTCCCAAAGCAACTATTAAAGATCGAACTACTATAAAACTTTGGTGCAAAAGATTTAGGTCAGAGGCCGAGCCTCATCCAGCTAATAACAAAATTTACATGCTACTAATGCTTGAGTCCACCAGAATTTCACAAATTAATAGCCAAAAAAACTAGAAAAAACATCAACCAACAAAAGCCGAGCCTCACATGAAGTCATTTAACTTTGCAAACCTTGTGAAACCTTCCATCCACTCCAGCCCCTCCTTCGGCACCAGCTTCAGCTTTCTCTTCAGGAAATCCACAGCCACATCTGCAATCTTACTGTGCCTCGACAATGCTGGCCCTTTAATGTCTAAGATGAAGGGGAAGACTTTAACAACTTCATCTGATTCCCATAGGAGAGCCAAGTCGGTAGGGCGCGGAATACCTTTGCCTATGAAGGCCGCCTTTAGTGTCTTCTCAAGACCTCCTAGCAAGTCATCCTGAAACAGATGCACCATCATCTCCTTGGCCTCCGCCTTCAGGGTATCAAGGTCCAAAAGCACTGCGAGAAACCGAGAGGAGATATGTGCATTATCTCTGGAAAATTCTTTTCTTTCCAAATGTTCTTTGCCTAGAACCATTTTGACAGCAACTATTGACACCGGATCATCCACGAGCAAAATTCGCTTTAACCTCTGGTCCGTAATTTCCCGAAAGTCTATCTGCCTCTCCGTGGCCTCCAAAGAAACTGGTGTGTCGACACCAAAACTTTCTAGACCTTCCGCCGAGATATGGATGATGAATTTCGACTTTGTCGTCCTCGGCATTTGCAAATCTTTGACAGCCGTTCCTTGCAAAAAAATAGAAAACAATACCAAATTTTGAAGTCCATACTTTAGAAATGACTTCATCAGTTCATTTAATACACCCAAAAGATGTTCAGTCGGGCCTTCGCACACGAATCTGGATAATGGCGAAGCAATCAAATCGTCCTTGCCATGAAGAAATACTACGGCCTCCGTCCTTTCGACTACATGCCATTATCACTTCGACTGACGAGAATTGCCACTCGACCCTTCAACTTACGTTTCTATGATTACCGTGCCCAACGTGTCAATTAACGACGCTTTGAAAGCTGTGCCATACATACCCCCTCTCCTATTCCAGAGTTTCCGCTATTTTCAATAGCGACAGACTTAACAAAAACCAACTCCTTCCTTTGGCTAAATTTAGAAAACTGAAAATGACCTTGCCAAATCCACGAGCAACGTGTCCGACCCATCCGCCACCTCATGACCACCCTGGGATCCGAGTGTCCTAGTGAGGGGCGAGGGGGAGCCCACCCTTCCACCCACAAGGTTTAATATAATATTATAATTTGAAGATTCTAAACATTTTATTCCAAAAAAAAGGTTAAAATAAAAAAAAAAAAGTTGTGTGCAAAAAATAGTGAATTCATTAAAAAATCAGAAAAAATGATCAAAAAATTGTGATGAATCCATTTTTTTGGAATTTAAATGCAAACATACCAAGTTTAGCAAATAATGATATTTTTTAAACCTAGATGTTGGATTTTGTAGCCAAAATAAAGTAAAATGTTAAGAAAAACAAAAGACAAAAAAAAAAAAAAAATTGACCTGTGCTTCAAATTTGAAATTTACCTTCCAAATTCGCCAAAAAACCTTTATAGACTTTGTCTTTGAGATGCAAAAGCATTGTGAATGATGTGTTATCAGGTGGGAGGTGTGTTGGGGGTTTTGCAAAGTAGAGTTGCACTTTTTTGAAGTGTTTTATTTTGGGGTTAGTTTTTGACCAAACCCACTTTTCACATGCCGCCCACAAGTTTTTGCCTTGGACTCGTCGAGTTTTTGGCGAGTACTCGCTAGAAACTTGGGAAGTTTCTCTGGCAAGTTTTAAGGCAATTACTTGCCTGGCTTTAAACTGAGCAAGTACTTGTTGAGTCTACCATCTATGATCTATGCTCATTATATAGAGAGCACAAGTTTGAGATTCATTGAGTCTTCACCTAGACTCTTGAGTTCGATCCAAGACTACCTCAACAAGTTTGCCCTAGACTCATTGTCTTGTTGAATTCATTGTGGAATATAGTGATTTTCCAAAAATGTGAGTCCCAACCATCGGTTTGGTGAGTTTGTAGCACTAGAAAATTTGAGTTTTACATTCTTGTGCAAGGAGCTAATATAAGGCCTTGGATTTGAGTTTTAAATAAATTTTTTTCTTGCATTTTTTCCTCTCCATGATGTAGGGATTAATACATGCTTGGAAGCATGATAGACTAAGCACAAATAAAGGTCATTTTTTTTTTTTCAAATATTGTGGTGTGGAGTTCTTAGGAGGCACTAATTGTCTCAAATATCACCTTACCCACATTTCCTTATGCAAAAATTAATATAGCAAAAGGAATATCTAAATGACTTTATTAAAGGCTACAACTACAAGCTAATTGACCATTACCAAATAATAATTACTTTAACACCCTTCCTTATGGTTGATCACCATCTTCAAGTCCGTAGTTTTTTTAGCTCTATATTGCCCCTATAGCAAAAAACCATTCTCCGAGTTAGTGGCAAACTCAAGACTGGGAATTATCCTCCATACTCCTTTGAAATTGACTCACTTAGCAAGATCATTCCCAATGGTCTTGTGGTCCATGGAAATATACACCTCCCTTCAATCAAAAAGCTTGTTAGGGTGTTGGGCTTATAAAAAATGCACCCATATTCAAAAACTTCTAACTTCAGGTTTTAGATAGACAACTTTCAATGCCTTTTTACTAAAAAGGAGCTAAAGTTTCCAACTCAGATGAGGTGAACTGAAATCCTTTTGTCAGATGGTATGAAATACAGTTTTACTAGTCATGGTAAACCTCCATCAAAATCCATTTCTTGAATAGGGAGATATTGAATTAAATACAAGCCTTTGGGCTGACTTAATGCGTTTAAACTTTATATGAAACTTTATAACAAAAATTATAAATCTCCACTTTTGACATTGTGCTTCTATGAGTGATTTTTTTGTGTGCTTAGCGCTATTGCAAATGCACCTGACAAGCAACAAAGAGATGGTATGAAGTCTGTGAGCTCATGATTCCATGGGTCTAGTTCCTTTGTACCACTTCACAACTTTGAATCATCATTTTCTTCAAGTAAATCATCAAAGCACAAAAAATCTTCTCTCACAAAAAATCACATTCTCTAGCATCTGTTGGGGCAACAAAAATGGGGCTGCCCCTTGGCAACAATCAATCTTTCATCATAGGGATTGAATCAAAGATACACTAATACCAAATGATAATAAAAATGCATGCTCAAGATACTCACAATTCAAACATCATAGGAATTTATACATTGCATAGATTAGTGTGTGATCCTAGAAAATAGGAAATGTAATCCACCTAATTCTACTTATTCCTCAACCAAGCCTATTTATTGTAGGTGTAAAACTCATCACCCAACACTCTAAACTGTAATATGTATAACTAATATTTGTTTAAAACTATCTCTTACCAAATATTTTTGTACCATTATTACCTTACTAATATTTAATGATCATAATAGTCTAGTAAGAAACATGGATTTGCTGGAAGAGATGATTGGAAGTAGAAGAGATTTGAGATGTTAGTATTAGATAAACAAATATTCTTCCGTTAGTTGCTTTGACTTCTTGTCATCCTCTGGCCAATACCATTAGAGCTTAATTTTTTTTAGTAGTTTGTAATATTCTTCATTGAAAATTTCAATTTATTTTAGGTTGAAGTAAATTTAGTAAGGTTTCTATTTAAAGACTATTTTGTTACTGTGCATTATATGCCTTTACTAATCCATTTGTATTTGTGGTATTTATTTGTTTTATATTCTAAAAGTTTGTCATTTTAGTGATGTTCGCATGCCTAATATCGCTTATCTTAAAGTTGATATTCACATTTTTGTCTTTTCATTTTCATTGTCTAGGATGGAATGCATGCATTGCTTTGGTGTGTGGCAACTGCGTTGTTTGGTGAGTATTTATACTAATTGCAATTACCTAATAGTTCCACTTGATTGGGATTTTTGTATGTTATGCACTCCATTTTTGAGAGTTATCAATGCATTTGGGTTCAAACAATTAAACATTTCAGTTTGTCACAGTAAGCTCTAATGGTGATTTTGTTTATCTAATGGCATAGAAGTAATTATACAAGGTTGTAAATGAACCACCTGGGATTGTAAACAAAGAGAGGATAACATTTTTGTTCTTTTCTGAAAGTTCTTTTTTTTTTTTTTTGTTTCTTGCATGTTTTGGATTCTTTGAAACAAAGAATTCGTTGTTATTCAATGGAATTCATAACTGTAGTGTGATATGAGAGATTGTATCCAATATCTAGAATTTCATCATTGAACAATCTTGTTTGACAGGTTAGTTTTATGTAACCAGTTAGGTGCTTATATTGTTAAATCATAAACGCCTTAGAGATGTTGCAAATTTGGGTCATTCGATGAAGTGATGAGCATATTTGGTTTGTCAATTTAAAATTGTTATTTTGGGGCATATACTATCTATTGAAAGTTTCCTAATATTTTGATAATGAGTTACTGTTCTCATGCATTGCAGGAAAGGTGCTCCAACTACACCATTGATTAGTGTGGCAACAACAAAACTAATTGCTGAGGTGTTTGAGCGAAATGGTTTTCCTAGTGCTATTTTCACCTGCATCTGTGGTGGGGCAGAAATTGGGCAGGCCATAGCAGAAGATACAAGAATCCCATTGGTCTCATTTACTGGAAGTACTAAGGTACCCATCAACACTTAATGTCTTTGTCTTCATGATGATGATGTCTCATCTATCTCTAGATTTTGTGAGGCTCATCCAAGTTTTGTTCAGATGATTGGTGGTTGTTTTTGTTTTAGTTGTTTTGTAGACATTTACATTGATTCCATTGTTCATGTGTTGACGTAGATTTATGTACACTCTCAGTTATCACTTAAATTAATCTATGGACATAAATATAATTTCATTCTTCTACCGAAAAGCATTTTATCTTTGCTCATTTTTAACTAGTGCAAATAAACAGGTTTATCCCACAATTTAAATAATTTTCCCAAACTTCCTTCTGTCACTCATATCTTTTTTTTTCTGAAAGGTTCCCTTGTACCCTTATAATAGCTTTGGAAAATGTTTATATGAGTTCAATTGACACAAGTGAAAAAGGAAGCAATGCTATTATTCTTTTATATATTCATTACTCTTTAATAATTTCGTCTTGTTAGAACTCTACTTATGTACCAATATATAGCATCGTGAATGGCATGATTGGTGAAATGCAAATCTAATATTTAATGTCATTTGCTTATGGCCTTTTTTTGATTCTCTTCTTAAAATGTAAAGTTATTGATTTTGAAAGCAATTAGTATTGAAATCTTAGTTCTTGGATTTGTCATTGAATGGGCAAAATCTATCAATGTCTGTAGTGTGCTGTAGTCATTTTGTCCAATGCTAATCATACATTTGCAATGTACTTTGGCTTGTCTTAGGTTGGACAAATTGTTCAGAGGACAGTCCATGCTAGATTTGGGAAATGTTTGCTTGAGCTCAGTGGTAATAATGCCATTATAGTGATGGATGATGCAGACCTAGCACTAGCTGTCAGTTCTGTCTTGTTTGCAGCAGTTGGTACCGCAGGGCAGCGGTGCACCACTTGCCGACGGCTGGTAAAGTGTTAAGAACGATAATTTTAACATTCCAAAAATGATGTTGGTTTATATATGACTTACAATATTAGCTTGGGGTGTCTACAGCTGCTGCATGAGAAGATATACCAGCAAGTGATTGAGCAGTTGGTTGATGCATACAAGCAAGTTAAAATAGGAGACCCTCTGAACAAAGATACCTTGTTAGGACCATTGCATACCCAAACCTCAAAGATAAATTTTGAGAAAGGAATTCAAATGATAAAATCTCAGGCATGTGTACTGTTCTCCTTGGTTCTGTACATATTTGATCAAATCCCATTATTTAAATTATATTAGATTTTCTACTTGCCTATATTCTTTCTAATGGAAGCTAAATCTTTACCAGGGTTTCTAATTGAATGTTCATGAGTGGCTGATTTCTGGTGGTTTGAACCTTTTACAATCTAGTCATGTACAAATTAAATCACATGAAAGTAGAATCTAGAAAGGTGCAGGGTATATTTATTAAAACTTTAAAACCAAATACAAGACTCCTAATAATTTTTTTTTTGACTTTACATTATATATGTAATTCAAATTAAGTTGTTAAATAGATACTCGTTAATAGTAGAAATATAGCTTAAAATTATTAGGCCGGTGCACTTCTATGTGGTCCTTTATAAATATAAGGCTCACTTGTGACATTTAACAAATAAATTTTTAATTTGGCTTGTTGATATTGAGTTTTTGATCTGTATTGGATTGTGAAAGTTAATAGGAAATAGTAAGTATTCTCAAGAATCACAAAATTTAATTTATAAGACCCTTGAGTGATCAATTAATTTTGTTGAGCTTCAATTGAAAGAGGACAGCTAAGCAGGTGGTCTACAAGCAATAACATGTCTATTATGATGCATTAGGTTTCAAATCCAATTGCAGTAGATTCTCGAAAATGCTCAAGTTTCATGGATAGGAGTGGAACTATTGGTTCAAGCAAGCAATGATTACATAGCTGCCACTTGCACAAGGATCTATTGATATGATTCTCATATGTAATTGGAATAATGATATCAATAATTGTAATGTCCCCTTCTAGCTAGTCTCCCGAAAAATTAATGGAGTAGCCTATCATGTTGACCCTCGTAGGCTAATGGTTCTGGATAGAGGGTCACTTGGACGGGCACTTGGTCGTCAAATTGCAGTGTTGATCTTCCGAGTATGGTGGCAGGGTGAATTGTTGCGTTTGACATGATACTTGTACTTAAATTTATGATACTCACCTTTTATTTCACCATCCTTGGCCTAGGGACCATGTGTCTTTAAAATGAAGGGGTCACTTTATATTTTTCAGTTACTATTCATTCATAAAGTGAAAAAAGTTATAGCTTAAGTGAATAGTACTCACTTTATGAATAGTGTTTTTCAATGTAAAATTATAAATATCAAGAGAAGAAGTTCGACCCTCTTCATGCTTGGATGATTTTGCTTTATTGACTTGGGAGTTTGGCTTTGGAGGAAGAGGGAGGCTAGGGTTTCCTGATTTTTTGCAGTGGGTAAGCCTGGAGGGGGCTTGGTTTTCTGTTTTGAGTTGCTTGAGGGTGTGAAACACCACCTTAAGGTTGCTGGCCAGTTTTTGGATGCAAAGTTTGGTGACATTAGGAGCTGTTGGCTAAGTTTTTGAGCTGATTTCTGAGTAAGGTTGGCAGCTGTAGACTCCATTCTTGTTTGCACAAGAGCTGTTCGCTTTTTGAAGAGTTTTTGGGTTGAAAAGTGCAGCTACAACCAGCCGTCCATTTTACGAGAGTTCTATCAGTAAAAAAGAAAAGTAACACCCCTCTTAAGTGGCTGCAACTTCACCAAAAGGGGGCACCCTTGTCCTAGGAAGCTTCCCATTTTGGATTTTGGTGGGAGAAGTTTGGATTTCGAAAGTAGTGAGCATTCCATTGGGGTTTGGTACTGTAGCAAGTTACTTTTCACAGAACTATATGGCTGTAAGTTAAAGTTTGGTATAAGACATATTTAGTTTTAAATCTGCTGTAAGTTATATGTTGTATGCATCTTATTATGTAATGAAGAAATCATATTTGGCCACTAAATTGAGCAATATATTCAAGGTTGTTTCAGTAGTGTAGTTTATTTAAGGTTTCCATTGTATGTATATGCTTGTTGGTACCCTTTTTAGCATTATTGGTAAACAAACTCAAAAACAAGAAAAGAAGAAATACAAACCCAAAACAAAAAATCAGACCTACAAAACTCAATAAAAAAACAAATCAGCAGAGTGGTGGATCACTACAATAATAAACTGAAGACAATAGAGATCAAACCCTTAAGGTAGGGTAACAACATGCAATGCTCCTTATTGGAAGAAGCCACTCCACACTATATCTCTAACATGAGATCCCAACATATACAAAGACTCTTCACATATGTCTCTTGCCTAAGCATCACAATTTATAATACTCAACTACCTACGACTACCATTTTGCTACACATGGGATAAATAATTTTATTCAAAACTAGTAATCCCCACGCTGGCTTACTCATTGCCCCATATAATTGATTACACAAGTTGTCCATATGACCAATATAACCAACTTGAGAGATATGTGCCACATGTTAACATCACCGTCATCCAACATATGTTATAATATCATAATCCTAGGTATATGCCATGTTTTAGACCTTATGACACAATTGTGTTTTTGACACCTATGGTATGCAGTGTGTAACGACCCGATCCTTCGGTAAAATAAAAATTTCCTTAATTTACATCCTACAAGTAAGTAAACATGTTAACATGACATTGTAATAAAATTTTTCCTTTTCTTTTTTGATAAAACATGAACCAGTTGCCATATCAATTTACAATAAAGATTCCATTTCAATATATTAACTTCACAAGTACATGAAACAATAATACATACATCACTAACATAGCTCCAATGAGCTTTAGAACAAATAGTAGTAAGAAGGTCTAGAATTCTTTTCCTTTCAAATCTTGGTACATCGGCCGCTTGCTATGGAGGAGAAACATCACTCGGGCGCTTTTCTGCCAACCACAGACTTATAATGCGGTCCCCCGCACATCCATTATTCAATAGATGGCCCTCCCTTCGTCGAAGAGATTGGTAGGGTATCCTTTAATGATTACCAATTGAGCATAGTGTTGTGTCCTACACAACTAGAACCTTGCTATTTCACAATCTTGAACTAGTACAAGGATCACAATGAACTAACAGTGTAAACGTCACCCGATCTAAGAGGATGTAGGTACATTACACTACTTTGATCAAAGAGTTTTAGTTCAGTAAACGACTGAGAAAGTCATCTATCATATACACTACTCAGGGCCAATTTGACTTAAGGCTGTCTTACACTACGCGTAGGTTATGTCCTTCATTGGGTAATCAGTCACCCCAGACTTCCTACAACATTCTAACTGTTAGAAATGAATCAAGTAATTCACCTATTACCTCCTATACTGGAAATTTTTATCCTAGGAGTAACCCAGGCTTACCTATTACGTATGTATTGATATGTCTATACATATGGACACGTGTACATAATGTATACATGTGTATACATACCTACTCAACCTTTAACACATAAACTTTCACGTTTTCCACACAATGATCATAGTACAGTAAGTCAGATAAACAAACATCACTCACAAAGCACAAAGAAGTAAACAAGACTCCTAAAGCCTATGGATGACTTGTCAAGACCATCATAACTGACTTGGTTTCTTCCAACCTATAATGACGTGTGTGTATGCTCAAATGGTTCACATTACTGCTTACCTGACCAAGCTCCTCTCCCGAGTGATATTTCTCCTCTGCCTGGAGGAAATGGTTCACATACCTGCATCCACCGTCATAAACTCATGACAATCAAATGTTCTCAACAATAGTAGTATATATAAACCTCTCAAGTTAGAATAACATGATTCATTAACCTCCTAATGCAATATTTTACCATGAATAACATCAATTGAGATTACATCAAATGAAACAACATCAAGTGAGATAACATTCATATTGAAAACAAGGTACAAGCATCATTAATTCATCGCCAGAATTCACACTATATTCACATTTACCCTATCCATTTACGGTAAATAGTAACTTCACAATTTGGGATGTAACACAGTGGTTTCATTTCTGCCACTTTTTGTAAGAGGTAATTTTGTCACAAGATGATGCACATGTTGAATAACAGCTGCAAACGGCGTCTCTTACCTTTTTGAGTATCTCCAGCTTCCTTCTCAAACTTCTAAAGATGTGTGGAATGTATAAGACCCCAAGGGATCATTATAGTGGATTTGGTTGCATTCTTCTTAAAGAGAGCTAAAGAGTTGTATTGTAATTGGGAAGTGTTGAGAGCAATAAGAGAGCTTGTATAGGGGTTTGGGCATAATGTGTATGGAAAAGGTGTTCATGAATGTGAAAGTTTTCTTGCTATTTGAGCTTTCTTTAGGTTTAATTTTGTTGTGTTTGTTTGATCTTGTTTTGTTGTTACAATGTTCTTCTTTTATACTTTAGTACACTTGACAACATGATTTTAAAAACATTGGGATTAGTTTTTCCTTTTTCGCATAAAGAACAACTTATTCAATCAAAGCATACTATAAATAAGTTTAGTTTGTGTTGGTGAATAAAATAATGGAATATCCATATTACATACTAGTATGGGTTAAAGAAATCAAAAGCGTGCATCTTGAAGAAAAAGGAATGCCTCAAGAGAGATATAGCATGTTAGAGGAGGATGTTACAACATTTCTCACTTCATAGATAAGCCTGAAAGGTTGGGGAAGATTATGGAGGCTCTACTAGTTAAGTTGGAGTTTCTATGAGGATTCCAAAAGACAATAAAATGTTGAATGCTCAAGACAAAGAGAAGAAACAACCTTATGCCAACCAAGCTCAACTCCTACTCAAAGGGAAATAGAGATTAAACCTTATAAATGTGAAGTAAATGCTAAAAAATTGGCTGTTAAGAAGCTCGATTATAGGTATATTTCAATTTGTATCCAATTAGCGTAGAGTGACATTTTTTTTGGTAAGATTGAAATTAGCTAGTCAAGCTTTGACTTGGTGTAGACAAATTTCACAAGAGTGGATGAAATATTTAGGTGTGTTGCATTGTCATCTAAGGATGCCTGATTGTTTGTTGAGCCTAAAGACATTGGGGAGGCTCGCTCTCAAGCTTATCTTCTTGGGATGGACAAGGAAAAAGGGTTTGTTTTTCTCTCTAAATGCTAAAAAGATAGGCAGTTTCAAGCCAAAAGCAAAGGTGTAATGTCTCTAATCAGACAACCTTAGGAAATAGATGAATTTTCAAACATGTGCAAGTTGAAATAATGAACAACTACCAAATGGATGCCAAACCCTACTGAAATTAATGCTGATCAGCAATATAACAAAATTGCAAACCCTTATCAATCAAAATACACAGGTACCAACATCCCACAAGCTGGTATGAGTTTTGGAACCCTTAAATGATGAAAATATGACAATTGTACAAGCAGATATGATATATAATAGCTGGTAAAATGTATGAAACCCTTGAGTACACTTCCAAATGCACCATTAATTATTAATTAAGGCAGATCTGACTGTTATGACTTCAAATAGGTGTCTTTTATAGCAGAAATCAGATCTAGAGTGAGGTCCAAAATGATAAATTAATCCAATTACGAATATATAACAACAATAACTCTTTGAACAACAATTTAGGTAAGCATCAATATTTATTTTACAAGCAATTTCATTTACAACAGTTCATATGGCTATATAGAAGGGTGCAAACCCTTGAAATGGATGCCAAATGTGCAAATGGAGTTGAAACTGTTAGGCAGTGGCTGGGAAGTGCATGAACAGGTTTAAGTCTTCCTCAATCAGCCATTAATAGCTAATAACAAAATTTTAACATCTTGAAACCTTGGGCATAGCAAGGAAATAACAGAACATGTTCTGAAAATTCTAAAAATCAGCAACAATGTGGTGGTACAGCGGTGGAATATATGATATATGGCAGATCTGCACCCTCATGAACAAAAATATAAATCCTCTTCAAAATGATGATTGGAAACGTGAATTATAGGAGATCCAATGGCTAAAATATCCCACAAACAGCAGCAAATACTCTAAAACCATAGGCACCTTGATGATGATGGCTGGAAACAACGATCAAAGGCTGGGTGCAATGACTAAATGGTTGGAAACGATGATGAAAGGCTGGGCATAGTGAATAAATGGTTGGAAAGATCCAAAATAGCATATCCCATAGGGGCACAGCCCTAGAATGAACTTGGTGCAAATGCTCAACAATCTTCAACAATTCAACACAATTGTGATTCTTAGATTGAATCACCTCCAATGGATGAGGTTTTTCATCCTTGATTCCAAATATGGAAACCAAGAGGGTTTTTGTCCTCCGGATCTCCCACACCAAGGGTTTTCATCCTTGAATGCTTCCAACCCCAATTTGGAAGGAAAAGTGAAATTACTAATTTGGATGGTTTGCTTTGAGCAATGCGTTTATTTTATAGTTGCCTTTTGGGCTGTTTATTTGAATTTATTTTCTCCTTTCGAGTATTTAAAATTACTTATTAAAATACAAAAAACACTTTTTGAATTGCATATGCTTATTAAATATTACATAAGCCCTATAATAATATTCAAGTTGCCTTATTAAAAGATTGATCCCAGTTAAATATTTTATTATTTCCCTTTCATCCCTTAGCCTACGAGAAATAAAGAATATTGCCACAGTTACTTTTTCTAAAAAGAATTTTAATAGACAAAGTGGGCATTGAGATATTGGTGGCCATGCATAAGACTTGTTAGAAATTGCACATCTAGAACTGCATCCACTCAAGAACAAGAAAATGAGAAAGAAGGCTATGTTTTTGGTTCAAGGAAAATATATTGAATGTGGTTTTGATTTGAATTAGAGGATATTTTTGGCCTTCATTCATAGAGAGGTATGTTTAAGTAGCAATGAAGCTCAAGATAAATGTGAACTCACTAAACTCTTTTCACTTTTGTATCAAATTTAGATAAAGAAAACTAAAGTTGGTTCTTTTTTTATTCTTGATCTCAATCATATTTGATTTCAAAAGAGTTGGTAAAGGAATGAGTGGAAATAGAGGTAACCAAACAATTCAATGTTAATTGATGTATTGTGTATGGTATACCTTTTGATATCTAGGTTGGGTGAAGGAATGACTGGAAATAGAGGTAAGCAAACAATTCAAAATTAATTGATGTATTGTGTATGGTATACCTTTTGATGTCTAGGTTGGGTAAAGGAATGAGTGGAAATAAAGGTAACCAAACTATTCAAAGTTAATTGATGTATCGTGTATTGTATACCTTTTGATGTCTGTGGTGTAGTTATATGTATATTAGAGATGCTATTTTTATGTGAAGACCTAACAATTGCCCTTTCAAGGAGTGGGAAGTTTGCTTTGCTTCTTTTGAGAGAATAAAATGATGAGATATAGCATGTCTTCTAACCAAGTGAATAGATTTGAGGTATGATGGATTTGGGATTGAGGACTTGTAGTCAATGAGATGATTGGATGTTGTAGGTAAGCGAGGTGGTGGGATGATATAACTTTGTTTGTGCATTGGAGCTTAAGATCCTTTCCTATTAGTCCTTTGAGAAAATCCTTAAAGGTGACTTCATTGGATGGGTTTTTGGATTGGGATAGAAGGTGGAGGCTACAAGGCACTCATGTGAAGGGGAGATTCAAGATATGGATTGGTGTTGAAGGCATTGGAAGAAATATAGGTTTCCCTTGTCAAAGGTATGAGAAGGATGATCAATAGATATACGTTGAGGATTAGTAGTATAGCTTGTGTTAGTTAGTGCTTGGTATTGAGGATTGAT
The DNA here is from genome assembly GCA_007258455.2 of Sequoia sempervirens. NCBI lineage: Eukaryota > Viridiplantae > Streptophyta > Pinopsida > Cupressales > Cupressaceae > Sequoia > Sequoia sempervirens. The sequence goes on from VDFB02263068.1 coordinate 93,294, forward strand.
GGATGGGCAACTAAAGCTTCCAAAAAAATTGCTTAAGGAAATGCTGTCTAAGGATTGAGCGAATTCTCTTATACACAAGACTCTTGTTATCATCATAGGGATCATAGTCCGGTTGATCAATGAGGCTAGCATCATCCTCATCATATTTAAGATGGATGACAAGGTCTTCTTGCTCATTGATAGTCTTGTGATTTATTTGGTATCTTGAGCTTTGACCTTGGGTATAATGGCTATAGCTAGTTGTAAAAAGATTTTTTTTAATTTAGTTCCATGTTCTTTCTTGCTTGTGGGATTTGGATTACAATAAGTGGATGGATAATGGTGTTAGGATGAGTATTTGGACGAGGTCGGTGTATTTGGTTGGAAGTTTGGATATTGGGATTTGGTTGGAGGTGTTTTGTGGAGTTTGGAATTTGGATATGTTAATTGGATTGCAAAGGTAGTTCTTGTGTTTGATTTGATTGTTAATGGGTAAGATTAAGATAGTAGATGGGAGTTGAACTTGGACTTGGTGGATGGACAATGTCTTAAAGTTTGACTCAAGGTTATTGACCTTGGTTTTTTGACTTTCGATCAAATTTTGTTGTTGTAAACTAAGTTATGAATCACACAAAGAAAAAGACAAAAAGAAAGATCCTAAGGCTCAAAAGGGATAAGTTTCCCCATTCAAGCTTAAAGCGGGGAGGGGTGATGTAAACATTAACAAAAACACAATGCACATTTAACAAGCCTAATATTAATCAAGTGGGTGTATCAATTCTTGTAGGCTCACAAATATATTTCCTTTGAGGAGTGGGTAATCTTGGCCCTTATTTAGGACCTTGGGATGTAGGGACAAAAGCCTCGCCCACAACCTAGTAGATTGGAGGACTACAAATGTCTTCGAATGGCTTACTACTCTCACTTCCTACAGGTATGATGTGAGTAATTTCTTGGGGCGATCCATGTCTAGTGCACTACAAGAAAATATGGCCAAAGGGTCTTAAATAAGCTCTATAGGCTTAACTAGAGGATTTCCTTGATATACCACAAGTGTCCACGAGGCTTGATTTTGTGAAATTGAAGGAAAATAAGTTGCTTAGCCTAGTACAAGAGGGTAACCCACTATCCTTTGTCACTATTCTAAGGTATAAAGTTCTTGGTTGGTTAGCTAGAATGATAAATTTCCTCTTCCAATGGGTGTTTCTTTCGATTCACCCCCAACTATTTATAGCCCATCGGATTTGCTAGGGTTGAGGTCGTCCCCTAGGTGGATAAAATCCCTAGGTAGACCCCTTAAAATAAAAGATGACAACACTTGTTTCTAATCCTCAAAATTGTCCCAAGGCATGAGAGGAGAGCATACACATGAGTAATTTTGGGATCAAAATACACTTGTAAATTTTAAGCCCTAAATTGAAATTTGTAGATTGATTTTAAGTCCAATTGCAAGTGTGATCAAACAAACAAAGAAAACAACACACACAAAAATGGGAAAAGGTCTATATCTATATAAAGGTTTTTGAAAAAATGCCCTTAAAAACTACACGATAGAATTTTCAAGATTATAAACTAACAGATAATTTTATCTCTGTCTTCGCCTGCAGATTCTCTTGTCAGGTGACAAGTTAGCACAAAGAATCCATTAAACTAAAAATAGTGAACAGTGATCTGTAGCACAGAGGAGTCAAAAAGCTTAAGACCTCCAGCTTCCTGGAAATGTTCAAAATTTGCAAAGAAAGATTAGTTCTCCTATGCAAATGAAAAGTATGTCAAATTCACCAAAATGTAAATATGAAATTAGTATAAAACAACAAATATTAAAAACAATAATACTTAATACAATATTCCAATTTCATGCAAACCTTCAATTGAGCGTCGAATATGGATTTGTGATGGTATGTGGGTGTTCTTAGCATCAATAGCATAGCGATAGCATTCTATGGATGATTAAATCTATAATTGAAGTTTATATTAAAATTGATTCTCAAAAATGATGAATGAAGGTGAGTTTATAGATTTTTGGGAGAATGAATGGATAATCTAGATTTCATCATAGACCATGAATTAACTCCATTGGTTGTGGAGTTAGTGAGGACAGGTGGACTAGTTAAGTGGGTTTGATGAGGAAATTGCTATTTTAATGAGAAAGTTAACTCATGAGAGGATAATTATGGATTTTATAAGGAAACTGCAATTTTGATGGAGTTAACTCATGAGAGGATAATTATAGATTTAATATATTTATTTAATGGATAATAATTAACTCATATTAATTAAATAACAAATATTTATTTTACTAAATGATAATATTAATAATGATAAAATATGAATTATTTTAGTGTCTACAGCTTCATTTTTAGGAATAGCAACTTATTCAATCAAAGAATATACTATAAATAACAAAGATTTGTTTGGGTGAATTATGTAATGGAATATCCATACTAATTATGGATCAATGCCAATATCAAACACTAATCCACAATAATTAGGACACTTGAGCTCAAAGCTCATATTAAGAGAAACTTTCTAGATAGTAACACATCATCCATAGGAGGCCAAGTGCCCCCGGAGGTAGGGGGATTATTTTTAATCACTAGGAGGAATCACTCCATCCTCACGGGTAGTAAAATCCCATAGTCTTACCTCTCAGTTTGTCTCACAAGAAAAAATTCCCTGGGTGAATAATAATTGGAAAATGCAGTATGGTGTTATTTAGTTGCTACATTCTACAATTCAAGTCTGGAACTTAAGACCCAGGTACATCAATATTTGATTTGACTTTTGAGTTAAAGCATCTTAACTATTAATCTGTGGTACATTAAATCTATCATGTTGATATAATGCTGTTAGAAGATTTTTTCAGAAAGAAGAAAAAACGAACTATAGAATGCTGCTAAATGAAAAGCTTGGGATCTTTCACCCTTTGCCAGTGTTTAAGGTTTAGAATAAAATAACTTTTCAGAGATTTTAGTTGTCAAAGCTGTTAAGAACATACATCTAGTCTCTAGAGTTGTATCATTAGAGCCAGCAAATGCACAGATCAACTTTCTTATAACTTCCTTTAGTTGTTCAAGCCTGCGATCTTTAGAATTGTGGGGTTGCTTGCAGGGTGGGCATATTCTTACAGGTGGTTCAGTTATAGAGCATGAAGGAAATTTTGTGCAACCAACTATTGTGGAAATATCTCGGGATGCACCAATTGTGAAGGAAGAGCTGTTTGCTCCTGTTCTTTATGCATTGAAGTTTCAGGTACTGTAAAACATTAGGACAAACTTCCTTTACTTTAGAAACCAACAGCGCTTTATATTATAAAACATTTTATAATAAAATTTGGGAAAAGTACTTTTTGTTGCTTGGAAGTTGCTTTCCCTGAGGAACGTTGTTAGTAGAAGCTTGACATGTAAATTAATAGTTAAATGTCTTAAATACTATTGAATAGAAAGCTAACCTGAATCTCAAATATCACTGACAGGAAATTTGTATGTCTATAAATTAAGCAGATTGTCATTCTTGTTAAAATATAATTGCTAAGGAATTTTCACATAGAATTATTCAATCTGATGGCTGATTGTTTTGGACTGATAGGAAATTTATGTCTATAAATTAAGCAAGTTGTCATTCTTGTTAGAATACAATTGGTAAGGAATTTTTGCATAGAATTATTCTATACGATGGCTGATTGTTTCTGACTCACAGACTCTAGAGGATGCCATTGAACTAAACAACTCTGTTTCTCAAGGACTGAGTAGTTCTATTTTCACCCGGAACCCAGAAGTTATTTTCAAGTGGATTGGGTAAGTAATTATTATGAAATTATGAATATAAAATCAAAATAGACCAATTTATAATCCTGTATGTGTGTTCTGCATATGTGTTTTATTGTGTTAAAATTCCTTTATTCATCAGTTCACTTTCTTATTTATACTCTCTCATATATGCAGTTGACTTCAAGTTCCACTATTTAGATGAACCTTCTTGAAAATATATGACTACATTGGTGATCCATTTAAAATATGATATAGCTAGAATCCTAGAATCCAACATAAACTAACATAGCAAATTAAGTTTCTTTTGGTCCAATTTATCTTTTTGCTTGATTGCATCTGTGTGTGTGTATACATGTGCGCTTGTTTGTATGTGTGTGTGCACGCCTGTATGTATGTGTATATGCATGTGTATGTGCATGTGCATCTACATGTACATATGCATATGCATTATGTGCGTACACACACACAATTTATATTTACATGTATGAATCTACATGCGCAAGCAAGTACACAACTAGTGAACATTGAAATAATTCCTTCATATGTTGCCCAAATTTTGTTAGTGTTTACTTTAGACTTGCGTTCATAATGAAACCATATTTTTCATAAAAAGGTAGAGTACTATGTGAAACTAAAGCTCAAAAATCACATGCAACTTGAATTGTTTCAGGTCTTCAATTCTAGTTCTAGTTTCCAATTTTTGAGTGTTAAATTTTTGTAAGGCATAATCAGTAAAATTTTGTGTCAAACCTGACTTTAAACGTAGATCAAAGAGTGAATAAGACAGCCATTTCATCCTCCAAAGTGGGAAGACAAAGTCTGTTTGGGTATGCTCAAATGTGAAGGGCTGACTCCAATTGTGGTTAATGTGGGGCTGAGAAAAAAAGGATTTCATCCTCCTTTTAAGCCCAAATCAGCTCGTCTGATGATATGTGGAAATGGTGAGTCTTGGGGGAGTGTGGAAAGAAGGGGATATTTGGTTAGAATTGAAAATATGGGCATTTTCCATAATCTGAGTGAGATTCAATTCATTGGACTGAGGATCACCTTGACTATATAAGTGCTACACAACTGAGGTCTTTTCTGACAGCCATTTCTTCCTCATCCAAGTTGATTGGTTTTTCTTTTGACTGTTGCTTACCGTATAAATTTCAGAGCACCCTTCATAGTTTGATTATTTGATTCCGGGCTTGCTTGCAGATACTTTCTTTTCCCTCTTGATATAGACTTGTAGATCAAATGTTTGCATTGAATGAGGGGGTCCTTTACATCTTTATATAAGCCTCTTCTTTTGCCTGCTTGGAATTCCCAATTTTTTTGTTGCAGATAAATTTAATTCCCATTGGACTATTGGACCTTGAAATGATTGCAACACATTTAATAATTTGCCACAAATCTCTGAAATAGAGCCCTTGGAATTGGGAGTTACCTGTAAGTGATGGTTTTGGTTGATGGGAAGAATAAAATCCAGGGTTTGGATGTGAAGGGGCATTTTAATGCTGCTTGTTGCTGTGGTGGCAATGCAAATCTTGTTGCAACCTTCATCTATTTCTTTCCATTCTATTCCTTTAACTAGTTTGTGCCTCTTGATGGATTCAGTTGCCAATTATCGATCTAAAAGAGAAGAATGTTGTTTGTTCCCACTTCTTGTATCCCTGATTCCTTGGCCCATAAGGTGCTTGATAGTATGAGTAGGTGATGATGAAAACAAAGAAAGGTGGGACCAGATAATGACTTGCTACATTTATAGTGACTCAGCAAACTATAAAGAACATATGACAATAGTGCAAGATGAGGTGGCATACATTGAATGGTAAATTCAAAAGACTACACCTGAAGCATTAAACAGTAAACACTAATACTTGACCCTAAAGCTAAAACCTAAACACTAATTGTAAAATGTAAACCAATATGAAATGAGGCAATTGTGATTTATATCTAAGAATTTATAGATCATGATTATTGCTATCCATGGAAATTTAGAACTTAAATTTTATATGGAAGTCATTTCAGTGAATTAGGCACTAAAGATCTGCTTTTTCTCCACAAAGGTAGGTCACTTCACATGTTGTGAATTTATTAATAGGATAGGTGTTGGTTTTATTTTTCCCAAAATTTTTTACTTTTCCAAAATAATTCACATGGAAAGCCTAGGAGAGATATTACTAAAATGCTATATATGAAATTGAAGAGCTTGGCAGTTAATTTGGAGGATGAAATTGAAGATAGGCAGCATGTAGATTGCAACGTGGAATTTTGTTTTCTGGTGCTGTTGATGTTGCTACTTAGCTTCCTGGTGGAGATGGCTTGGCAAAAGTAGCCGATGTCAGAGAGAATATAGATCTCATGGCTCTTGGTTTTGATAAAGTTGGCCTGTTGTTTTAAAATTGGCATAGTTCCATGGAGTTTCCTGACGGGGGGATGGGTTTCGGGGACTGGGGGACCAAGGGCCTAAGTTTGGGGACGGCGGGGAGACGGTGGTGGGATGGCGGCAGGGCAGCGGCATTGAAATACATATAGTACTTGAAAAATTAGTTATAAGATGTATAAGTAAAAGAATTACAAATGAAACTTTGGAAAACTAGTTTTAAACATTTGAATTTTGAAGTGAACATGAACTTGGCATCACTCCTCTTCTTGCTCTTCCTCAACCCTCTTGATCTTCATTCTCACTCTTTCACCTTACACTTGCAGCTTTCTCTCTCACATTCACACTATTAGCTTCTTGTTGATTTATTTTTGTGAATTGAAATGAGGATAGGGGGCAGTTTTACAGAGTTTGTGGGGTTTGGGTGGGGCCAATAGGCCATTAGGGTTTGGCCTTGGGCATAGAGTTCAAAGAAAATTTTGTTTTATTTTTCAAAAGATTTTCTTTTTGCTCATCTGGCCGCAGGAGATGTTTGGAGGTTTTCAAGACGGTCTGGAGACTCCTAAGAGTCCCTTGGACATCTCAGGGCGCCCTGAAGTCCCAGCAGCTTCTTGGGAGATAGTGGGGTTGGTGGTGGGGTGGTCGTGCTAGTGGTGGGGCTGCAGGGGGATGTCCCCGGACGTCTCGAAAATGTGGGGTTCTTTTTGTTGGGGGTGAGTGGGCGTCTGCATGGAACATTGAAATTTGATTAAGGAAGAACAAATTGATGAAGGCAATGAAGAGTGAGACAATGCCTGAGAAGATCAAATTGATAGTCAAGGTACTTATTAGGGAATGGATTAAAATTTATCTATGCTACATGGTTGAGAAAGTGAGGCCAAGAGAGATGAAAGCAAAAGAAGTTGAGTTCAAGGTTTGCAGTACAAAGTTCCTTATTGAAAATGAGTGGGATTGATAATGTATTGGCAAATGATGTGCTAAAATCCTTGGCTAGTTATGGGGAAGAAGATAATGATAAGCTGTTCTGATTTCACAGTTACTAAGATTGTCTCTTTGATGTTTGTAAATGTTAAATGGCTTTGAGAATATTGGAGTTGGTCTGATTTCTGTGATTACATCTATTTCTTTCTTTCTTATTGTATATAATTGGGAAGAGGAAATTCTTGGGGAAACCATACTAAAGATTGAATATAAAGTGTTTTAGCAGTTGCACATTTTAAAAATAGGCAAGTGCAGAGAAAACATACATTCAGTGAAAAATAAAGAGAAATACTGTCATGAAGAAATATAACCAAAATTCTATTATTAAGTGTTGGGACTTGGGTAATGTTCACCTATAGAGAGTTCCTGTAGCAAGAGTTTGTTTATAGAATATAATATGGTAAGATGTGAGTTTCAAGTGTTGTGGTACAGCAGGCATGTTGGTTTACATGTGGTGATGTTGTGAACTGCGAGTCATTTGGAGAACTGAGAACTACATATGAAAAATAGTGTTGCTGGAAGCATGAATGGCAATACAGGAGCACTTGTGGTAGAGCTGTACTTCATGCAACACAATTTGTGAGTAGGATAATGTTTTGGAAGATGGCACAAGATACCACAAGCAGTCAAGTGATATTATGCTTGTATATGTTATTGCAAGCATGGAGCTAGTTGTGGTGGCTATATAGGAAAACATGAACTCATCGACAATGTTAAGTGTGTAACTATTGATTCATAGTGTGCAGCAACGACTATGCCTACAAGGTGAATATCCACATGGAGACATCATGTTTGTTGTTATGTGCTGTATGTTGACATCGTAATAGGGTCAGAATATAGTTGCATGACTCTTGGTATTCCATGTGTTAGTTGGATAGCTAGATTGTTGGAATTCCCATGTACATGTCTATATGTATGTAGAAACCCTAAGTTTCCCCTGATTCCGAATCTGAATGTTTTGTTTGTTTTTCTGAAGTTTTTGGTTTTTTTGGTGTTTTTGAGCATAAATGCAATAATGCGATTTTGCAATAAAATTGGAAATAAATTCTATAAAAATTATTCAACTCTGGAAACAAGGAGAATACTGATGCCAGTCTATTTATTTGTCTTCTGGATTTATTACAAATGAGATCCAATTACATGCAATCTAAAAAGCAATGACTTTTAAAGAAAGAACCTGGTTTGTTGCAGCAATAAATGATCCTCTTGAATGGTACGGCTGTGATGAACTTGCCCTTCTCCCTCTGTTTAACAAGCTCAGAAGATACCAGGTATCCTAGTGCCCCAACTGGTGAAGATTGGAATCCAGAATAATAGGCGTTTTTACCAAGAACAAGAACACGCCTTTTTTAATGGTAGTACGGCTAGGTACATCAGATGGTACGGCTGCAGCAACAGCATTAAATGCAAAGAGTACGGCCCTTCCTAATAATCTCCAGATCTAAGAAGAATAGGCGCCTACTGTAGAAAACTCCTCTGGTTGAATATCCCTTTGAAACTCTGAATATTTTAATATCTGTGATGCTCTGTAACTTCTTCTGGATGAAGAAATCTCTTGCCTGGCAATAAATCGGATGATATCTCACACCCTCTGAATCGCTCTCACTGGAGATGGCTTGTTCCCCAATGTTTTGAGACTGAAACCCTAAAGCTTCTGTGCTCAGACCAAACTTGATCAATTTTCAATAACTCAATATGACATAATGGCTCGAATTCCAATGCAAAACCATATATCTCTTGAAAAGTGCAATTAAATATTAATATCTCTCTCATTATTCATCCGATGCACGAGCCGTCTGAAGCTGTCGACTGAGGAAGTGATTCTGAACGCTATCAATCCATACTGCTAAAAATAGTAGGGGTCCCACGTTGAGTGCTGAATACTGCTAAAAATAGCAACTCAGGCTAGAAGTGTCCGAGCGAGCCCGAACGAAAGCCAACTGATCAAGTACTGACAATCTGAAGTTGAACCAAGCTCCATCAAGACCCTCTATCCAATCTATTAGCCTACGAGGGTCACATAATAGGCTAATCCTGTGCTCGGAGAGATGTCAACTAGAAGGGGACATGACAATGTATCATCTTGTGGAAGACACCAAAGTTGGATAGTTGTACAAATTGAATAGGTTAACATTGGATTGAAAAATTGTGGTTTTGAAATGTAAGAGGATTGCAAAAATGTATGTTGTAGATTGAGATTCTATAAAAAGGCCTTGTATTGAATCCCTGATTTTGAATAATATAACCTTGAATGCCTTTTGGTGGTGGGTTTTCTCCCCAAGGCTTTCCCACGTAAATTTCTGATTCTTGTCTAATCTTGTGTTTGCATATTGTTCCATTTACATCTTTGAATTCTATTAGATAGATTTTGCAAATATTGTTGACTGTTTCCAGTAAGTTTCTTTAACCCCAGTCTATTGGTTGTCTATAATGGGGGTGAAAATCTACAACAATAAGCATGTGCATGGCAAAAATCTACAAATTGTAAATTTTTGTCTTCTTGTCAGGAGGTGTGGGACATAATTATTAACCCATGTAGTGTGGAACACGAAATGAATAGTCATTGGGAAAGATGAGATGATTCTATTTCTTGATGGTTACAGACTTACAGCCGCATCAAACACTGGCATTTACAAAGAAATATAAGTTTTTATATTTAGCACTTAACCTCTTAACGCTGAAGTGTAAAAATAGATGCTTTCATCATGTGGCATACTGAATATCAGTGCTGTGTGATGCCTCCCCAGTTTGTCTGCATTCCACCTTGTTGTTTATGTAGAAAACTAAGTCTTTATTATATTTGGAACTATCCATAGTCTCTGCAAAAGGCATTGCCCTCGAATCCACAAGTGTAATAATGGATGCTTCCTCTGGGACAGATACACAATGGCAGTGCTGTTTGGTATACATTCTGGGTTGATGTGCTACAATGGATCAATTTAACAATTAGAAGAGTATGATTTTGGAATCAAAACTCAGATAAAATGATAATAATTATCCTTGAATGTTCTATTTTAAATATTTGCATGTGATAACCTGCTCAGAATTTCTTACAATAGATAGATGGCTAGCAAATTTCTCTCATACCATCTTAAGAAGTTAAAGAGTACATTCAACCAAATCAGACAGTTATACAGAAGGACAAATTGTAATGGATTGACTTCCCTAAAGATGGCTTTGATATGGCAAATATATGGATTTGGAATAGTATCATTAGACATGCAGTTTTTTCCTTCCTATCCAGAAACAGTAATAATGTGTGTTCCTAACTGATATGTTGTTGTGCTTTTTGCACACTGCAGGCCTTGTGGTAGTGACTGTGGCATTGTAAACGTAAACATTCCAACTAATGGGGCAGAGATTGGTGGTGCATTTGGTGGTGAAAAGGCAACAGGTGGTGGCCGTGAAGCAGGGAGTGATTCGTGGAAACAGTACATGCGCCGTGCAACATGGTATATTGGATTCTATTCAATTTCTTTTTTTAAGCTAGGTTTATTTTACGCCTTCCTACTATTGCATCTTGCCAAAATAACTACATTATTATTTCTCTTCATATCCCCAACCTTTTTTGCAAGCAGTTGCAATGAGGTCCTGGGACTCAATGGAACACTCAGAACCCATATGTCAATATTATGCATGATAAAGCCTTTTATTATGTTTCATGGCTGGTCATTGCCAAATGCTGGTCCTAGCTGTTTTCTTGATTTTTCTGTCAAATCAGCTGGGGTTATAACTAGTTTTAAGGCTTGTGTAGCTTATGATGAATGCTAATTTTAAATTCCTTCATATAAGATTTTTTTTCCATGGCATATTAATCCACTGTTGTGCAAATAGAATCTTTTAGTGAGATATTCAATGAATAATGTAGAAGAACTTGGTTTTATGATCCTATCTGAGATATCCCTACTAAATCTAACCCCAAAAACTCATTTTTCAGAGTGTTGACATTTCGTCAAACAGTTGTTGTGCAAACTCATGAGTTCTGATTTTCTGACTGCTGTTATGATTTTCTGAGTTTTGTTTGATTGCTTTTGATGTTTGGTTGAGTGTTTTCAATGCCAATAACATAAAGGAAATGCATAGAACTGATATATAAATGATTACACAACATAAATTGATAAACCCACTTCCATTTATGCCATTAAATTAAAGATATAAGGTTTGATTAAAATGACAGTTATCTCTGATATGAAAATTATCAGACTGTAACAGTTCTATTAAACCCAATACAAATGAAATATTTGAATACCCAATATGCCAATAACATACCTGTTCTATGCCAACATGAAAATACAATGTATGAAGGCTGATATGAGCATGATAACAATGGTAGAAGACTGAAATAGAATGTGAAATATGCAGCTCCAGGTCTGCTCATTGTTATGGAAGCGTTGATATGAAATTGGTTGCCAAAATCAACTTCAAATGCCCACGAAACCCCAAATGATGGTGCACCAACTAGAAATGGTATGGCTGGTATGGAAGATGTCAAATCCTCAATGTAAACTTGCCAAACGGTTGGAATAAATCTGCAATGATGATTGTGCCACAAACCCTAGGTGCACTTGGCCAAAAATTGTACAGCCAACAAGTAGAATGCAAACATGTGATAGTATTGGCCTAGTTGAGACTCAATCTATCAATGGCTGCACTTGTTTTGAAGAAATATGTTGATATAACACTACTGCAAACTCAGGCCTGAAAATTAAACACCTGAAACTCCTCTAATGAAGCCCAAACGAAGACCCAAGGTAGGTCCTCCTTAAAGGTGAACTGGGTTCTCGTCCAATTCACGATAGCCCTTGGGAGTTTTCATTTCCAGAAGACCGAAACCAAATTGAAACCCTTCTCCAGAGCTCAAACCTGCAAGTGCTGATATGAAAAATGACAAATGAATGCCAAAATAGAAGCCCAAAATTCACTTTATAACCTCCCATGAGCTTTTTTATAAAAGATAATTAAATATTCCTCCTCAAAGGTCTTTTCCTCATCAAAAGAGAGGGCCACTTTTTAAAAACTTTGTTTCACTAGGATGGGGGCACTTTTCACTATTCACTTTACAATTCTCTGTTACTATTCACTTTTTCTATTCCATTAAAGCAAACTTTAATATTTTCAATTTATCCCTGTTGAATTTTACTATTCCATTAAAGCAAACTTTAATATTTTCAATTTATCCCTGGATTCAATAACTAAACGTAAAACTCCCGGTTAGGCTCTACATCCCTCGGTTGGGTCCCCTAACTATACTGCTGACCTACGGGAACCCTAATAGTAGGAAGGGACATTACACTATCATGAAGGTGAAATCTCACTCGTGAGTATTGTTATTTCAAGCTGCAATACATTTTTGTTTAGTGGCATCATTTGTATACAGTATAATTAATCTGGTGAAAAATCTGTGTGTATCCCAAACTTCCATATAGCCCTCCCTTTCATAATACAAACAAAATATGCGAGACATTTTCATGGGGATTTCTTCCTTTGTTGGCATCATTCAAAATAATATTCATTAATCCTCCCATTGATTTTTAAAGATTTTTGCCTGGAAAATCTTGGGTGAGGTTTATGGGCTGTGTTCAAGGCAGTACCCTAAGATTTGTAAACATTGGCCACACTGGAGAATACCATATGCTTTACACCAATCACCATATGTCTGCTGACTGCTTGAGTTATGGGCTGCTTTATTGAGGTGGGCGAATCATCACATTACTCAACAATAACTTGGACATCTCCCATCTATTATTATTACCACCATTTATCATTGAATGAACTGCAATGAGATGTGGTAGTTATGAGACAATACATAAGATGCATGGTTATACAGTGCAATAAACAATCCCATTGAAACACAAAAATAAAGATTTTTGGCTTCTACTAACCAGTTAAAAGGCTCGCAGATAACCAGCAGATGTTTTTTGTCAACCTTGTTTTCTCCCTCTACAAAGTATCTGAAGTGTTTTCTCATGCATCTCTTCTTAATGCTTTCTTATTCTTCTGCTTTGCAGTGGCCTCAACTTTCTTCTCTGTTTTAGAATTGGCTTGGCAGTTCTGAACCATTCAAATAGGTTGATAGTTTTCTTCCCCATTGATAATAGTTGTTTAGTGCAAGAGTCGCACATTGATAATTAATTGTGAGATAAAGCCGTATAAGGCATTTTATGTACTGAAAGTGTTGACAATCTGGAAGCTGGCCATGGGCTGTATCTCCTTTGGTTGATGATTTAGTATTATTTTCTTTGGCACTAACATTGCTTAAAGCCTAAAGGTGGTTTTGTGTATTTTGGACTCCCTTTGTCTTGTGAGTCTTGCCAATTCAAAAGGTCATTGTGTTACAAGCTTGCTCTAATCAGTGACATTTTGTTTGTTGAGGATTTAAATGCATATTAATATGTATCTATCCCATTGATTAAGCCCATAAAACATGTCTTGGCCGTGAGCTTGAATTGGAAGACATTATCTGACAACAATAACCTTTAATGATGTTTCCTGTTAGCTTTTCCCCTTTACAGATTTTCAGTCCTTTATTTGAGCTTAAATTTTCTTTATCATTTATTAGACTGATTGTTGTAAACATTAAATGCTTTTACAGTACAATCAATTATGGGAGAGAATTGCCACTAGCTCAGGGGATCAATTTTGGATTTCAGTCAAACTGAAGCAAGTGAGTTCTCTTCTGTTAGATTACAATAGTTATTTTTCATTAAAATTTTGAGCCCTTTATTAGTCCCAACATTACATTAGATTCTTGCGTTCTTTTATAAATTATTGATAGCCATTATGTTCTGCCACTGTGTTACACTTTGAACTACAGGGGGGAGGCATTGTTTATATCTGCAGTCTTACCAACAAGAAGGGGCTATGCATGTGCCTGCAGTGCAAAGCTCAATATCAAGTGGGAGGAGAAATTCATTTCACTGGATATGTTTAGACAAATCAATATATAATGATACAGTATTTGAATACAGATGATTCCAAGTTAGTTCTATATAGAAGTTACTTGTATTGAATCTATCTTATAGACAGTTAGTATTGTAATGATTGTGCTATTTTCATAGAGATGATTTCAATGTGTTAATCAAACACATTGCTTTTTAAAATCTTTATTTGAGAAGTTAAAGGAGCTTTGTGTTAGTTTTTTATACTTATAGGTTTTGGACAAGCAGCAGCATGGTGACATAAAGAAATCTAAATTTCATTATACTATAATATAATGCTACAACTTTATAAATATATATGGAGATAGAGAGCAGCAAATACCCAATTATTTATTAGGAATCAAGGCATACATTACTTGAGGATTTGTATCACTTCTTAAAAGGTTTGGGGTAAAAAATGTCCCATTTTTTTCTTTTTTCTTTTTTCTTTTTGCAAACTTAACTACTGGAATGGTGAAATTTGCAAGGCGCCATCCTTGTTATTTTCGTAGCTCAGTTTTTTTGTCTGTACTGGGGATTTCATGGTCTCCATCCAGCAAGCCCTCAAAGTGCTAGTTTGGCTTGAACTCATGGCTCTGCCTTTACCTTGCTGGCTATTTCTTGACTGCATTGCCACCTCTCTTGGAAAGATGGTGTGTGTGGAAGTCCACCTTTCACAAGATCTCAAAGACTCCATTGGTATATAAATTGGTGATATGCACCACGTTCAAAGGGTTTTATGTTTGAATCTACCCAACACTTGTTTATAGTGTCAATCCGTTGAGCACAAAATCAAATCTCTAGTTAATCACAGAGTCAAACCGGCCTCCAAGCTAGGAAAATATTTGCCTTACGCAAAGAGTGAAGAAGGATGGACTAATGTTGACAACCAAAAAGATGACTGCAACGGACACAACAGAGGGGCTCATGTTGTCTCCAATGATGGAGGAGGTTCTCAGGCTGAAACAACATTGCCTAAAGCTGCAACGTTGATTCCTAACTCTTGTTCATCAGCCAACAACAATGCTAAATTGGTCACTATGGCACTATTAGAACCTTTCAAAGATCCCTCCAAGGAGGTTAGTAAACTTTTTTTATTAGAACATTGTATCACCTGTAAGAGTTTTTGTCCTCATAGGAATTAAGTGCAGAGCCTATTTTTCATTCCTCTTATTCACTAGAATGTTATAGACGATCCTATAGACCTCTTTTGGGGAAATCCTTGAAAAATGCCACTTACAATACGAAGAGTCCTCTGTGAATAGAAATATCAAGTTTTTGAAGAACAACTACTTAGCATTTGAAGGGATGGGCTATGAGGATTATATTCTTAGACCCTCAGTTTTCATAAATTGTTAAATCATTTAATGTCAAGGGTCTAATGGACCTACACTGCAAATACATTGTGTGGAAGTTTGACAAAGATTTTATCCTATCATTCTTTGTCTTCTAGGGATCAAGATAGTTGGGTTTTTAGTTTTTAAAGTCTATTAGGTCATATTGCCAAATAACTGTTTTTATCAGAAACAATTGTTAACAAGGTCTTGGAGGGTTATGTAGGAAATGGTTTGATCAACTTGGTAATTTCCTAACATATGCCCTTATTTACCATAGTTCCAACATTTTTCTTAGCTCTTTTCTGTGGTCTTAGAATGGTCAAGCGACTTAAATCTTTTTATAATTTTTTTTTAATATTTATTTTTGGCCCTCCTTTATCCTTGGGCCTTCCTCAAACATGTAATGCATACTTTGGGCTCTCTTCCATGGGTTTTCTCCTTATTTTTTGTACAAACAAAGTAACAATAAGGGCATCCAATTTTGGGTATATCATCTAACCATTCAAAGCCAAGTATTGGACTTTCCCATGATTTAGGTATAGAGCAAAGTAGTAATATATAGAGTCCCAATATTTCATTTTTAATGAATAAGTTTCTTTTCAAATACAATTGATTTACTAGACTCTTTGCTTGGTAGATCTCACAAATTCTTTTCCAAATTTCACCATCAAAGAGAGGTTCAAGTATGTATTAATCTTTGAGAACAAATGTACATAATCGACACACTTTTGAACCTACAAATAACCATGCATATCACTATACCAAGCCTCCAATATAGAGAGCAATTGGGAAAACAAACCATAATTGGTTTATAAAACAAGGAGCAACTACCATGCGCCTAAAACCAAGTGCCCATATACTCCATGCAAAAATGCAGCCCCAATATTCAATTGATTAACCTCCTAGAGATTAACCTCCTAGAATAGAATGTAACTTGTCTTGCACTAGTTATGAATCATAAATCTTCTTATACTAGTCAAATTCCCTCATTAAGGCCACTTTCCCAATCCTAGGTGTTCCATGAGGCAAATGAATGCCTTGTCATAGTCCATGATGAGAAAGATTCTTAATAACTCTCGTTCGACTTGCTTTGTAATTCTTATCATTAGTGCCATTACAAGTACATGTAAGAGAAATAATTATCCCTACATACATAGGCTTGTCCACATTCACCCTCTCCATGTTTTTGGGAGTATGTAAAATTATTTACAGCTTGCAATTAAAATCAAGACTATAAGAGTGCAAGGTGAATCACACCTTTAATCCTAACACACCATTCAATGATAGTAATGTGGAGAATTAGGAAACACTAGTTTTATGGTAATTTGTCAAAGCGTTATTTTTTCTAGTGCATGATGTGCTAGCTTAGCCACATTATCTAAGCTAACAAGATTGTGGTGGACCTAAGTAAGATATTCTTGAGTGGTCAAAACCTTGGAATGGAATGGTAGTAATGTAGAGAATTAGGAAACACTAGTTTTATGGTAATTTATCAATGTGTTCCTTTTTTCTAGTGCATGATGTGTTTGCTGAGCCACACTATCTAAGCTAACAAGACTGTGGTGGACCTAAGATATTCTTAAGTGATCAAAACCTTGGAATGTGCATGAGGTCCGAAGTATCATGGTACTTGAAGATAATTTTGATGCTTCATTGAAATATTATTTGAAACACAATGTAATTACTTCCTTTCTAAGTAAAGGGGAGAAATTTGATTGTTTGGGTAAGTGCGGAAAACCCTTTTAACTATTAAAAGAAAGTTGATATTTGCCATGATCCTAAAAGTTTCATATCCTGATGGGGTTTTGACTATGGTAAATGATGTTGTTTGAGTTGTTCTTAGAACAACCATCTTGTGGCTATGGAGTCCCTTAAGCTCAAAAACAAGGAAAAAAAATGTACTACATGATTTAGAGCGGGTTTTGACTATGGTAAATGATGTTGTTTGAGTTGTTCTTAGAACAACCATCTTGTGGCTATGGAGTCCCTTAAGCTCAAAAATAAGGAAAAAAAATGTACTACATGATTTAGAGCTTCTGACCATTGTTGATGGGATATACATGTAGAAGCATTTTCTATGTGGAAAACCCTTTGAGCTCATGATAGGCCACTTAATGCTTAAATATAAAGATGAAGAGTAAAGTTGTGTCACCCTTTTATAAAGAAAAGGGGCAACATAGGTCCAAATTTTTAACTTGAAGCACTTGGATTGATAAACATGTTTCAAGCTTTGAAATAACATAAATTAATGGAACATAAATATTTTAGAGTAGTATATGACTATTTTTTAAAATTAAAAATTAGTTTGGTATAATTCTTTTGTAGAGTTGTCATTACTATTTGATTGTTGAAAACAATTGATAAAGTGAGGTTGATGGGATGTTAAGTTATTTGTAACAAAATTTGTTTCTTTTTGCCATTTTTTTTCATATTGTGCACTCAAAATTTTAGTGTAATGAAAAAAATTTAATTTTAATGTTTTTAATAAGTTTTAAAAATCACGTGTCCTAAAATGTGCAAACTTTAATGGAATGTTAATCATTTTGATGACTATTTATTAAAAAGAAAAAATATGGGTCAACCAAGATTCTCTCCTCTAGGGTGGTGAAATTTTTCAAAATTTCAAAATAATTTTTTTAATCTTTTGGGTGAATGGAATCAACTTCAACTTTTGGTGTCGATGACCTATTTGTAGTGAATATTTTTTTAATTTCAACAAAATAATAATAAAAAAATATATTTTCAAAATTTGCACATTAAGATCTACAAATAATACTTTAGTTTTTTTGTGAAAATGTTATATACACATTTAATTTCTTTAACTATTTTGTGATGCTACATGCATATAACATACATTTTTTTTTATTGAAAAAGTGTTGAATGAATTTATTGTGGCTAGAATAAATCTAACTAGAACACCTTTTTGGTTGGAAATGACTTTTTTGTTGGAATTTGAAACAAGCACAAAACTACGAGCTATAGATCAATCCTTATAAAAGCTATAGATATTCTCTCATTAATAATTACAATGAGATCAATCCTTATAAAAGGAGATCAAGAAACCCTAAAAGGGAAACCTTAGTGTGCACACTTAATAATTAATGTGTCTAAGTTTAGCTTAACTAAAGTGATAAGTGACTTAATTAATTAACCAATATGATTAAATTAATTAAGTAAAATAACTTATTATTCTAACACCCCCCCTTAAGATGAACTTAGGAAGTAGCTAAAACACTAAGAAAAAGATGCATGAAAGCAAAGATGGGTCCCGACAAACAAGGCCAAGTAAGGTACCCATGTACAAACAAAAGATCTCTATAAAGCAGAGAAATAGAGAAAACCTCGTGGGAAAAAAAACTCTACTCCAAGAAGAGATCAAAGGCGATTGAAGGATTGAAAAGCCTCCAAATCAAGGAAATGTCCTGAAAAAGAAGAACATGTAGAACATCACATAAGCATGAAGAAGCTGCAAACTCTGTCAAAAGATGACTGCTATGGTGCTGAAGAACCTCCTCTGAAGATAGGATGATCAGGATCAAGAAGACAACAATCTGCATGAGTGCCCCCAACGACACTACTCGAATCAGATGGCAAACAAAGGAAAACACCTGGAAAGAAGATACAAATGGCACAAGTACCAATAGTCTGAAGAACACTGATCAACTGAGAATAGAAGATTTCTTCCAAGGCGGAACCAAGGAAGCATTAGCACCAACAATAGAAACCCCCCATAATGTTGAAAAGGGAGAGGTGACAGGTACACTGAAATTGAATGCCATAAAGTAGTGCATGAAGAGGAACCAAGAGCATTTGAAGGTGCAAACATGAAAGTACAAGCTAATAGAAAGGATGTGAAACTAAAAGTCACATACGCATGAGAAAGGTATGAAGGCAAACAAAGACAAACATCAACCCCCATGACACTTTATATCATAGTGCGAGTACAATAAGGCACAAAGTGATGTGCAAGAAACCCAATACTACACATACAATACTGAGGCACTTTATCTTAGTGCGTTTACAAAAGAGAAATACATGCAATGTGAGCCCATAATGTCTACAATGTCCAAATAGGACAACATACTAAAAATACAACTCTCTTACAGAAAAAGAGGAAA
Organism: Sequoia sempervirens; assembly: GCA_007258455.2. Lineage (NCBI taxonomy): Eukaryota > Viridiplantae > Streptophyta > Pinopsida > Cupressales > Cupressaceae > Sequoia > Sequoia sempervirens. Next base: position 112,764 of record VDFB02263068.1, read on the forward strand.
CTGGTAGCACCATGATGAAGTACATGAAAAAACATGCACTTTACAAAAAAAAAGCACCCAAAAAAGTGTTCGGATGCAAAAGATATGGCCCGTCAAAGTCTCCAAAACGAGAACTGAATAGCTACAGCACTGAGAAAATAGAATTCTGGAAAAAACTAGAAGTCAAAACTAGAAAATACCTTGACCACTACAAAGAGCACGAAATTCCACCCCATTTCAAAAAAAATTGCACGCAAAAAGACCACCGTATGGCTGAGATATGGCCTCTGGAAGTTGAGGTGCAAAACTGAAAAGCCTAATAGAGAGGGGCTGAGAAGAGCAAAAAATGATTTCCGCTAAATTTAGGAAAAACATCTCAAGATCTGGAGGTTCGCCAATTTTAGTGATGTTGGAAAAATTTCTCCAATTACAGTGCATTGTTTTGCATAAAAAAGCAAAATACCAGGGCTTTTTACAAAAAAATTGTTTTTCTTCACAAAAAACAATTAAAAAACCCTTACAATAAATTTTTATTAATTTTAAAAAAATAAAATGATGGGGGCGGGTGGAGCCCACACCCCAGCCACTGCCGCCGGCCGGGGGTATTAAGACCACCGCTGGTGACTTTAAGCCGCTGTCGGTGGTCTTAATAGCCACCGCCGGTGGTTAGTGCCACTACCGGTGGCAGGCGCCAATAGGTAGGACGCGGGGCCCGAGGGCCTGCCACCGCAGGGTGGCAGGGACCCTCGGGTACTGCAATTTTTTTTTGTTAAATACAAACAAAAATAAAAAAAACTGCATTGCCCAACAATGGGTATTTTTAAAATATTTTTTTCAAAAGATTTTATCACAGGAAAAAAAATTGACGATTTTTTCTGAAAACCTCGTTTCGCGTGCAGACGGCGAACATGGCCGTATGGGTAAAAAAAATTTGCCTAAGAAATCAACTGCTTAGATTTTGACGATTTCACAGTCGATCTTAGGGTTTTTGGCCACTGCGGACGCAATGGTGAGGTCCATTTAGGCTGAAAATGTTCTGAAAAATCGAGCACCCCCTGCATCTAGCAAAAAAACCCTATCTTCAAACCCTCATAGATCTGACAAACGAAAGCCAAATTTGACGAAACAAAGGTCGATCTTGACTATTCTGGTAGCTCTGGATTTAATGGAGAGGTCTAGTTCACGCCAAAATGCTTCTAAAAACTTCCTCCTCCAAAATTTGCAAAGAAAGCAAAGGGGATTCAGATCTAAAGCCTACAACCCTTGTTGAAGAAGAAAACCTCATAAATCGAGAAGGGGTTTGCTGAATCCACGCCCTGATACCATGTTGGAATTGTGAAACAAGCACAAAACCACGAACCACAGGATCAAACACAAACAAATACACTTTCCACACAAGAGATCTGCAAACAAATGTATGCAATTAACTTCAACAAGAAAAAGCTACAGTAGAGAGAAAACTTTCAAGAAGAAAATGAAAGCTATAGATATTCTCCCATTAATAATTATAATAAGATCAATCCTTATAAAAGGAGATCAATAAACCCTAAAAGGGAAACCCTAGTGTGCACACTTAATAATTAATAAATAATTAATTATTAATGTGCCTAAGTTTAGCTTAAGTAACTAAAGTGATAAGTGACTTAATTAATTAACCAATATGATTAAATTAATTAAGTAAAACAACTTATTACTGTAACATTTTTAGAGTGTGTTGAATATCTATCCAAAAGGGTGACGATTTTGTACTTTTGCCTTTGATACTAAATTAATTTTAAGAAATATAATAATACAATGTTTCAAGCATCGCTTGTGTATCCCTTCTTAATTGGATTGAAGAATCATATTATGTGAATCCTTTCCTTTCCTCTTTTGGAGGTTGATCATACCCCATAACTCTTAACCACTTGTCCAACTTTAGTGCTTGAAGATAAACCTTTTATTGATACATTTTAGAAGAACTATTATCCCTCCTTGGATAGAGGGTAGAAAGATGACCATATCAAAAACACTTAGATGACACTAATTTGATACCAAAAATTACTTTTCTTCTTCAAAGAAGTTGACTTAGATAAATCCTTATCTAAGTCCATTTCAATACAAATGTGGCAAAAAGTTTTAGAGGAAGCATGGAACAATTTTACCAAAGAATTGACAATCATATGCAAGCCAGTATCACACTAGAATTACAAAGGTGGATAAAGGAGGGGAACCCATAGATGGATCAAAGCAAAAGAATCATGCTGGGGATTAAAGAATGAATATTAAGGATTTGAACATGCATAATTTTCCAATAATACAAATAATTGAGTAAAAGATGTTGGGAATCAAGATGTCTCAACTTTGGCAATTCATAAGTTATTTATTTATTATTATTTTACATTTTTCCATGGATAAATATCTTTTTGTTATTAAATATTTGTGCTCCATCAAAAGGAGCGTGAGATTTTGAGTTGGCACTTTTGCCACATGTTGGTGCCTTGAAAAATAAGTTATTAGTTGCCAAAAGATGCCCACTTAGTGGTATAACATAGAAAACCTATTTTTAAGGATGTTATGATAGATTCTATGACAACTGTAAGGGCTAAAATTGGGGGATATTATTTTGGACGTGAGAATCATTTATGACACGCGTAAGAGAATCTTTGCATAGCTATTGATGGTTTATGACGCATGTAAGAGCATCTCCTATTTTCTAGGGATTTTTATGACAACTTTTAAGAAGGTGTAATGTCATGTAAGAGACCATGTTTAGCATGCAAGGGTTCAAATGGATTTTTACCATGGTATTTTTGAACCTTGTTTTGACCCATGGTAATGTTTTATGGTCGTATTTTGAGCCCCCATGAGTCTATATATTGAGGGGTTGAGTTGGAGACACTAAGAGAGGTTTTACAAGTATACAACGCTGTCGGATTGAAGAGTTAGAGTGATTGTATTGTGAAACACCATTGTTGTTAATACAACTATTCATCTCTTCTTTGGTAGAGTTTTTTCCCAAAAGGATTTCTCCACGTAAACACTGTGTTATGTGTTGTGTTTTCTATTATTTGCATTTTCATTGGTTATAGTTGTTTAAATCTCCATATGGTTTACATTCAATAATCTGGTTTACAATAATCTGTTAAAGCTTCCATTATGGTTATTTTTCTATCATTTTTCTAACATTTGGTATCAGAGCCTAGCTAGTTCTATGTTTTGGGTGGTAGAATGAAGGATTTTTGAGCTTTAGTGGGAGTTTTGTTAAGCTATTTTTTGCAGTATTTTGTGTTTAACCATGGCTGCAACTTCTTACTGTTCAGATATTGAAAAATTTAATGAAGTTGGTTTTGAGTTGTGGAAGCTAAAAATGGAGGATCTCCTTGAAGAATGAGATCAATGGGTTGCTGTGCAGAACAGAGTCAAACCTGAGAAAATGAGTGATGAAGATTGGGAGAAGGATGATAAAAAGGCACGAGGCACTATCAGGTTGTCTTTCTGATTCCATTCTCCTAAATGTGTCATTGGAAAAGACTACATATACTTTGCGGAACTGAATAGGTGAAATTCATCAAGCGAAAAGTCTGGTAAACAAACTCTACTTGAAGCGAAAGCTGTTTTCTCTTAAGATGAAAGAAGGTGAATCTATAACCGAGCATTTAAATTCTTTTAATTTGGTTTTGAGTCAATTAGCCTCTATTGATGTCAAAGTTGAAGAAGAAGATAAATGTATTATGATTCTCTGTTCTTTACCTGAATCTTGGGATAATTTTGTACTTGCTATCACTGCTAACATGGAAGATCCAAAGATGGATGCTCTTGTAGCAACTTTGTTGTCATAGGAAATGAGGAAAAAGGCAATGGATAGTATTGGTGATGCTCTCAACGTAAGGGGAAGGCCTAAAAAAAGAGGTTCTAAAGGAGATAAGAATGGGCCTAAGGACAAGTCTAAGGGAAGATCTAAAACTCCTGGAAAGAAGAATAGAGTGAAGTGTTGGAACTATGGGAAAAGAGGACATGTGAAGAAGGAATACAAAAATCCAAAGAAACAAGTTGATTCCTCCACTGAGAAATCCTCAAACTCAGGTGATGAAGCTTTGATTTCTTGTCTTCACTTTATGACTAATGAAAATTGGTTAATTGATTCAGGATGCTCATTTCATATGACTCCTCACAAGGAGTGGTTTACCACATATGATAAATATGATGGAGGAAAAATCTACCTCGGTGATAACTCATCATATGCGATTGTCAGAAGGGGTAAGGTTAAGTTGTGTTTCAGTGATGGGAGGATTAAAACCCTTCCTCGTGTTTTGCATGTTCCTGGAGTAGCTAGAAATTTGATTTCAGTTTCAAAGTTGAATGATTTGGGAATAAGTGTAAATTTTGATAAGCATGGTTGCCGATTGGTAAGAGGGAATTTGGTTATAGCGAGAGGGACAAGAAAAGGAACCTTGTTTAAGCTGGAAGTCACTACTTTTGTAAACTCTGCATATGTAACTGAAAAATCTGAAAACACTTGTATGTTGTGGCATCACATATTGGGTCACATAAGTGAGATTGCTTTAAATTCTATTTTGAATAAAAAGTTGTTAGAGGGTTTATCCTATTCTGATGAGAGTTTTGGTTTATGTGAACATTGTGTGTTTGGTAAACAAAACATAAAATCATTTCCTTTTGGTAGTACAAAATCTAAAGTTAAATTGGAATTAATTCATATGAATGTGTTTGGTCTTGTGGATGTTGAATCAATTGGGAAATCTAGATATTTTGTCTCCTTTATTGATGATGTTACAAGGTTTACCCAGTTATATTTTATGTGACATAAATCTAAAGTTTTCACTAAGTTTAAAGAATTTAAAGCCTTAGTCAAAAACAATGAGATTATAAAATTAAGGTATTAAGGTATGATAATGGAGGGGAATATTGTTCTAAGGAATTTGATGGATTTTGTAAGCATGTAGGAATTGTTAGAAAAAAACTACTTCGTACAATCCTCAATAGAATGTTGTGGAAAAAAGGATGAAACAAACGATCATGGAAAGAGCTAGAAGCATGTTAAGTGGTTCACGACTTGATAGATTCTTTTGGGAAGAAGTTGTAAGTATTGCTTGTTACTTGATTAATAGATCTCCTTGTAAAGCTTTGGAAACAACACCTTATGAGATGTGGACAGATAAGAAACCTTTTGTTTCACATTTAAGGGTATTTGGGTGTGAGGCTTATGTTCATGTGCCTAAAGAAAAATAGACTAAGTTGGATCCTAAAGTTAAAAAGTGCATTTTCATTGGATATGTTGATAATGTTAAAGATTATAAGCTATGGAATCCTCTAACCAAGAAAAGTATCTATTCTAGAGATGTGATTTTTCAGGGAGCTTAGTGTTATTTCTGTACCTGAACAACCAAAGGAAAAAGATAAGGGAAAGAGTGTGCATTTGAAATTAAGCAAGAAGATGCACCTTGAGAAGAACAAAGAGATGGAATCGTTGAGGAGGAAAGATGAGTAATTAGAAGAAGTTACTAATCAAACCAAAGAACATGAGGAACAAAATTAGGAAGAGGTTGAGCAAGATCAAGAATAACAAAAGCCTCTTTCTCCTACTTTCAAAAGATCCACAAGACAATGGAATCTAGTTGATAAGTATAGCCCACCTAATTTCCATTGTATATTTTCTTTATTAAGTGTTGATGATGAACCTAGATCTTACATGGAGGCTCTCTCTTTAGAGGAAAATGAGTCTTGGTTGTAGGATATGCAAGAGGAGATGATGGCATTAGAAAATTGTAACCCCTAGTGTAAGAGGAGAGTCCAACACTAGGGATGCAGGGTAGCCAGTCTCGTGCACCCAAGTGCAGTTTCAACCTGGGGCTTGCACCCTTGTTCCAAAAGGGGGACTTGCTAGAAAATGGAACTTATAAATAAAGGGATAGCTAAGTCGGACTCACCAAATGAGTCTGCACCAAGTTGTACTAGTCAGGACTTGAGTGTGCATCGAGGTGAGCCGAGTTCGCACCCTTAAGTCGGACCAGGCATGGGATGCACCAAGCCAGACACCCAAGGGGCTGGACACAGTCCAACAGGACTCAACAAAGGTTGAAAATACAAGATCCCCAAGGTTGGAAGTAAGGGTTGCTACCAGTTTGAACCAGAAATAGTGGGAAATGGCAGAAGTCAGAAATGGGGGTAATTGCCCAAATTTGAGTGTCATCCTACCGATGTTTGGGAATTGGAAAAATAGTTTATATGGGGGAACATGTGTCTCGTGAAGTTGTCAAAGCACAACTAATTGTTATCAATCCCTCAAAGTGAAGATCCATACTAAAGTATTGTTCGGCTTCAGAGAGGATCACCTCGTGCACAATCAGTCACACTGTCATCGTAATGAGGTCGGCCTAGTCTTAACAAGTGAAACCTTGGTTGTGGACAGGGAAAGCCATCATGTAGCTCAATTGGGAGAATGTAGTACACCTACTTGAAGATCAACAAAATCAGAAGCATTCAAAACAACAGAGAGCTAGTCAATAGTTCAGGGAGCAAAGGTTACGTGAAGGGATCACCCCGAGGTGAGGATACCATTGTGTCTGCATCCTGAAGAGTGTCTGTGTTCCTAGGGGTAGTTGTTTTGGTGTATTAAACTCACTATATATCAAGTTGGTGCAGGACACCATTTTATTGTAACTGAAGTTTGGGACCTTTAATATCTATAAAGCTTGCTATTTACCCTACATTTGGATCTGTTGCAGACCCTTGGAAAGGATTCGTGATTACCATTCCGCTGCTAAGAAAGAACTCAGTTGGATTCAAGGTGTAATATGGATCGGTTGGAATGAGTTGTGATCCCAAGGAGCAGCTGTAGTAGGCCAAAAATGGTGCCACATGAGGTTTGGAAAGCTAGCCCCGTGACAGTTGGTATAAGATCTAGGCTCTTTGATATGCCAAGTAGTACTCAGCCAGAGTATGTGAGCACCTCAAAGAGAGGTTTAAAAAGGTTACTTGTATCCGAAAGACCCAAATATGATGATAACATCAGACGGTGAAGGTTGGGATGGTTTCGACGAGGACCAAGTCCCACAGGAAGAGGAAGACTTCCAAGAAGAGCATTCGACACAGACAAAGGGATTCAATTTGAATACTCGCTGCTCAAGGGTAAACGCACAAACCTGTGTCACACTTTATAAAGGAATTGACCAACAACAAAAAAAATTATGAACTTCGACCACATAAAAGTGATCTTTGTGTTTTGAATTTCAAAATAGTGTAAAATAATGAAATGTAGAAATTTTGATGTAGTTTATTCCTATAATTTTTTAAATTTAAAAAAAAATTGTTTTCATTATGTTTTTATCAATTTAAGGACAAATTTTGAAATGTTGAAAATTTCAGAAAAGAGTGACTTCACGGACTGTCAAATTTTTTTTTGAGAAAAGCATCATTTCTCCCTATTTTTTTTTGTCCAAATAGGTAACTTCAATATCTTGTGCATGGAAAAAAATTTCAAATTTTGATGTATATTTTTTTCATAATAACGTTTTAAAGTCAAACATGTTAGAATTTGATAGTTTTCACAAGCCATCAACTATTTTCAATGTTTTTAATCATTTTCAAAAAATAAAATATACTCTTTTGAAGAAGACTCTCTCCTCTTGTGCCCCATATAAGATTTAATTTATTTTAATAAGTTTTACTATCTTTTTTTTAATATCTAATCAACCTCTTTTTTAATTTTTAAAACCTACTTGCATTATTTAAAAAAAATATATATTAAAACTAATCAAAATATTAAAAAAATTATATATTTGGATTCTCCACTTCAAGCTCTACAAAAGGGTATTTTTATTTTTTGCAGAAAGATCATTCTGACTAGAGAAATACTTTTCCAAAGTTGAATGTTCCAGAAAATTCTGAAAAAAATGATGAGTTGGCTACCATGTAGGATGCCAACTAGACATTCTTGGCTGAGAGGGTTTCGACCGAGCATGTTTTGGGCGAAACTTACTTGGCCGAAAAAGCCTTGATATTTCCAAGCTATAAACACCAGATACACACTTTTTCCATGTTTTTGGCCAGCCGTATTCAACCGAGTAACTTTTTGCCAAAACCTATTCAATCGAAAATGTTCCTGCCACGTCGGCGCCACATGGTTTCGACTGAAAGCCGCTTGACCTAATCTCTTCCGAATGAAAATAGTTCACTTAGAACCATTTATTTGGCCAAAAGTGTGACACACTATTGTGCTTTTTCCCTAAATGACAAAGACCAAAGACCAACTAAATGACCTGGAAAATTGGATGGAGTCCCTAGAGGACATTGGGTCAACATACAAAATTGAGCGATTAGAGGACTAGGTCCTCGCATTGCAAAACCAATTGGGTATTGGCGTCAAAGAACAACAGAGGTTAGAGGACGACATGAAGTTCTTGAAGACCCTCGTCACTTCGATGTATCAAGGAGGCACAAGTTCAGGACACAAGGCCAAGCCCTCAAAAGCATATGATGGTCAAAGAGATGACAAGATCCTAGAAAACTACTTCTAGGACATGCAGCAGTACTTGGACTCCCTCATTGGCATAATAGAGGAAGCCAAGGTCAAGATCGCTGTGACATACCTTTCAGGACCGACGAAGCTTTGGTGGAGGACCAGAGTGGAGGACTTGAGAGCAGGGAAGTTGGTTCCATTAGTTGATACCTGGGCCAAGCTTCAAGAAACATTGAGATTGTAGTTTAAACTTGAGAACTCCACTTGGACTGCAAGAATGTGACTCATGGAACTAAAACACAGTGGTAAGATGAGAGACTATATCAAAACATTTACCACCATAATGCTAGAGATCAAGGATATTCCTGAACAAGATCAAATGTTTTAGTTTATGAGAGGGTTGGGCTCAAACTAAGCTTTGACATCACAATGTGTAGACCCTAGCTGCCACAGTAACTATTACAAATTGGTTATTGGATTTCAGAGGAGAGCCCAACAAGGACTCTGGTGGTTAGCACAAGAAAAAATAGAAGAATTCACCCGCGTTGAAGGACAACAAAGACCCTGCGAAGTTGGTGCAAAGTACTTCAAAGTCTAATTCAAACACCAAGAAGGGATCTGGAAAAGGATTGACTAAAGGACCTAAAGGAGGTAAATCAAAGGGACCTCCAAGACAACCAAATACATGTTTCATTTGTGATAAAGGTGCCCATTGGGTGAGAGAATGTCTAGAAAGGCAGAGGCTAAACACCATAGAGGTTCAGGTGGAGAAAGATGGATCCAACCCAACACTGGGAATCATTCAGCTAAGCATCCTTAATGCGTCAGCACCAGGTCAGTCGAAGGCCACATCGGCCAAACTGATGGATAAGAATAAGTTGTGTTTTGTGGATGCTTGTCTAGATAGACGGTGCATACCTGCATTAGTGGATTCAAGGGCCACTCACAACTACATCTTGGCTAAGAAAGCCAAATCCATGGGGCTCAAGGTGCAACCAAGCACAAGTTCCTTTAAGGTAATCACCTCATCGACAAAGAAAATTAGTGGTATCATCCGAGATGTACCCACCTCAGTTAGGAGTTGGCGCAATAAGATGGATCTGATGGCCATTGAAATGGACAACTTTGAGATGATCTTAGGCCAAGAGTTTCTGAGAATCGACAGGGTAGCAATAATTCCCCATCTAGAAAGTCTCATGTTCATGGACCCGACGTAGACAAGTTTGGTGAAGACAACAAAAAGGAGACAAAGTGGGAACAACCAAGTGGTCTCGAATTTGAGCATGAAGCGGTCGACAAAGAAGAACACCAAAGAACCATTGTTCTTGGTTGTGTTGCTTGGAGGGTGGGATGAAATGGATGGTGCAACTGAGGCACCCATTTCACCAGCTATCGACGAGATCATACTTGAGTATGAGGACAGGATGCTTGAAAAGCTACCTTCAGAACTCCCCCCACAATGAGTGGTAGATCATCGTATTGAATTGCAGCTAGGAGCCAGACCTCTTACTCAGGCACCATATTGACTATCTGGCCCTGAAATGGTGGAGCTTAAGAAGCAACTAGAAGAATTACTTGAAGCAGGTTATTTAAGGCCATCCTACTCTCCTTATGGAGTGCCAGTTTTGTTCCAAAAGAAGAAAGAAAAAATACTGAGGTTATGCGTAGACTTCAAGGCTCTCAACAAGCTCACCATTAAAAACAAATATCCTCTTTCGTTAATAGCAAACTGCTTCGATCACCTAGCAGGGGCGAAGGTGTTCACCAATTTGGATCTCAAGTAGGGCTACTATCAAGTCAAAATTGCAATAGGGGATGAAGAGAAGGTGAACTGTGTGACTAGATATGGGTCATACGAATTCATGGTAATGCCCTTCAAGTTGTGCAACACTCTAGCTACATTTTGCACACTCATGAATGATGTGTTCTGATCTCTACTAGACAAGTGAGTAGTGGTGTATCTAGATGATATCCTTGTATACAACAAGACTATGGAGGAACACAAGGTTCACCTTGTGGAGGTGTTTGAGTTACTCCGGAGCACCAACTCTTTGTGAAAAAGGAAAAATAGGTCTTTCCTCGAGAGAAGGTCCACTTCCTCAACGATATCATGGGCATAGGGAAGATAAGGCCAGATCCATAAAAACTCCAAGAAATCAGGGATTGGGAGCTGCTTTAGAATGTACATGAAGTGAGTTTTTGGGCTTGAAAAATTACTACCAGAAGTTTGTGGCAAGGTATTCCAAATTGGCGACCCCATTATCAGACCTCCTCAAGAAAGACATAAAATGGAACTAGTCAGATATGTGTAAGGCTACATTTGAGACACTCAAGGAGAAACTCACCACAGAGCCTGTGCTTGAACTACCTAACTTTAGTAAGCCTTTTGAGGTACAAAGCAATGCATCATACTTTGTAGTTGGGGGAGTGCTCATGCAAGATGGACACCTCGTGGAATACGAGTCGAGAAAGTTGAAGGATAGAGAAAGAATCTATCCCGCCCATGAAAAGAAAATGACTGGGATCATACATTGTCTTCGAACTTGGAGACATTACCTCTTCACTAGTACAAAAAAACAATAAACTACTAAAAAAACTACTAAAAAACTGCTTATAAATGACTACAGTTGGTCATGTGACCACTAGTAGTTTATTTATAGTCATATATAACGCGACCAGATTGATGACTAAACCATTTTTAGTCATTTATTAGTTTTTTGATTGATCGATTTGGTAGTATATTTAGTCGTTGATTTAGTCATGCATTGCTACGATCTAGTCACTTATTTGGCACTTTTTTCCATTGTTATATTTAGTCTTTGATTTAGTCATTATTTGCTATAATCTAGTCACTTATTTAGTCATCTTTTATTCACTAATATATTTAACTGATCACTTATTTAGTTACTTATTTAGTCATTGATTGTTGTAATTTGGTCACTTATTTAGTCATTTTTTAATTCATTGATTCTTGTTAACATGTCACTTATTTAGTCGTTTGTATTCACTGTTCAATGATTTCTATCAATTGGTAGTATATTTCAGGGAAAAATTTAGTGGTGAATCTTTGCCAATTGGCAAATTCTAGGAATCAACCAAGTCAAAATTGGTGAATTTCTCACACCCAACAAAATGTCCAAATCGCTCAGATTTTACAAACTATAGGTCGAATGCATGTCCATTCGCCAATGAGTTTTTTTATAAGTCATATTTAAGCAACAAATTCACCATTTTCAAACTACGGGTTTCAATTGGACCAACTAATATTTTCGCTTGGAATCCCGAAAGCATTGAATAAAACACCTACATATTCACCAATACTATTAAAACAACATTGTATTAGGACCTATTTTTCCAATTAAAATTTACAAATAGTTGCTTGTGAAGACCCATTTTGCCAATTAAAATTTATAAATAGTTGCTCATGAGGACCTATTTCGCCAATAAAATTAACAAATAATTACATTTGAGGACACACTTTTCCTTGAAAATTACAATGTATCGTTGTATAAGCAAGCGAGACTTGCCAAATATTTAATATACCATTTAAAAATCCTGCAAAATTCACCAAATATGGAATCATGGATTGATATAAATACAATCGAAAGTGTCATTTATTCTTACACATTTTGTTTGGTTATGGGGTTCTACTTCTCCATTCGGAACTGGAATTCAGTGAACTACGAAGCCGAAAACGTAGACTTAACAAGTGAGTGATCATTTCTTCATAGTGTTATTAGTTATAATAATACATTTTCTTTATCTCTTTTCCATTCTTGCTTCAACAAAGTGAACCTTAGAACCAAACTCTGAAGTTTCGAAGTTTTCGAAACCTTCGACCCATCGAGTAGAAAAGGTGAGTGATCATTTCTTCATAGTGTTATTAGTTATAATAATAAGTTTTCTTTATCTCTTTTCCATTCTTGCTTCAACAAAGTGAACCTTAGAACCAAACTTTGAAGTTTCAAAGTTTTTGAAACCTCCGACCCACTGAGTAGAAAGATGACCAAGAAAGACTTGCAACTCAACAAAGTGAACCATCAAAAAATTTGGAGAATTGGTAAGTTATGAAAATTTAGAACACCATAACAAGGTTATAAAACTCTGAGGACTAGTGACTAAGGTTAGGAAAAGCTAAATTTTTTATATTGTATTCCATGGTATTGAATTTGATATGTGATTTCGCATCATTTTTAAAGAACAACACTTATCACACTACTTATAAATTCCTATTGCATTTCCATTCACACAATATTTGATAAATAACTAAAAGGAATATTATTAATCCATTCCTTGAACATAAGCTAAGAGTTCAACATCCATAACTTATAAGTTATAAGCTAACAAAAGCTAACAGTTCAACATAAATAACTTATAAAGGAATCTAGTGTCCACCCAACTTAAACAATAAAAGCTTAAACTACCAAATCACCTAAATTATATTGAGAAATCCTTACGCATCCATCACCATAAAATATTTATTCACAGATAAACATTCCACAACAATGAAACTATCAAAAAAATATCATTCCAATAATAGACAATCCACTGGCAAACATAAAGTTTCTTTTGTCTTTATAACGGTTTCTCAAAGACAACCATTTTAGAAATTAATATAAAAAGTCTTTGAAATATCAAGAGAGCCAAATTAAAGAAAATAACATAAAAACTAAACAATGGTCCCACTCCCAACACTGACTCCTTCACTGTCAATTATTTTTGCCTCCTCCTTCAGTAACTCCTCTTGTGCCTTTACTCTTTGCCTGTATTCCCGGTACTTGGTGACAATTGCGGTGATGTTTTTGCTTCTTGGAGTTGTAGTAATCTGTAACTTGGTTCTCCATGTGACCAAAGCATTTTCACACTCAACCAACTTATGATATCTTCTCTCTTCTCCATATTATAAGTCCTCAGGTGGATCTCTATTCCATTGAGTTTCGAGAAGGACTCCCATGTTACTGTAGCAGGATCAACTATTTCTTTCTTGAATAATTCTCTAAACTTCATAGAGATCTCTTTTATATCTAGAATGTTTTCATCAAACTCATAAGTAATTTCCACTCCCAAAATACGACAATCTTCTTTAACTTCCCCCAACATTTCATATAATATATCAAGTGCGTTATTAATTTCCTTCACCATATTATCATACATATTCAATTTCCATTCCAATGAAACAAACCACGAAGGGTCTAGCTCCTTAGGATTATTCATAATTTTCTCACCAATTAATATCTTCACATCCATAGAGTTCAATTCTTTCATTTCTTGAGCAAGCACATAAAGACTAGTTTGATCTTTTATGAGTTGTTGAACTTCTGTTACTAACTCCTTCGCCTTATTAACAACTTTAGTGTAAAAGAGCACAAATTTATTCAAAAATAAGATAGCCTCTCTAGATATTTTATCGATCCCCTCACAAGCAGCTCTGGAATAGCTCAAATTATTTTTAATTTTCTCTATGGTGAGCACATCGATGCCCTCTACCTAAGAACTTGAGGCTTCATCAGATGTAGGAGTGGCCATGGAAGAAATAAAGTTACTCAATGCGAGGAATTGAGATTCCAATTTTATATTTTCTTTCCTTTGTTCTTTCACTCTTTTAATCAAAGTATTGATTGAATAATTGGCATGGTACACATCACCTTCCAGTGTTGGAGGCCCCATATCAACATGTGCGACTTTGTAGTCCGCCTCTGTTATTTCATCTTCATTTAAATCCTTCATAGGCTCAACAATTTCTAACATTTGATTTCCAGAAGTTGTATTAGTCACCATCCTTGACATCCTCCTAGCTTTCTTAGGTTTTGAAGAGCTTTGAAGTAACTTTGAAACTGTATCCACTCCAACTATCATTGTAGGAATGTTCTTTCTCTTCTTCTCCATTGCTTTTTTCAGCCATCCTGGGGAGGCTACTACTAGACCAAAATCTTCATTTCCACTAATAGTTTCTTTAGGAGCGTTAGGAGTGAAAGGTGGATTATCACTATTAGGTGGAGAAGAGGGCAATTTAGACAAAGGAGGAAAGATATTATCTTCAACGATCTATTGAAAGATAGCTTCAAAATTTGTGGCCACAAGTTTTTCTTGATTGGTCTTCTTCTTAGGGGTAGGAGGAAGCACACTATCTTGTTCATAGATGCTCTTCAACTTGACTGTTTCTTCTGGCCTATCACCATCACCTCCTGATTGAGAATTTGAACTAGAGGACCTCACAGAGGGTTTTCCTGATGATACACTTGCACCAGATGCTTGTGTAGACCCCTGTTCATTCTTTTGTGATGACTTAGGCTCTTGAACAAGATCAACAACTTTTCACCATTTCCCATCCAACCAATCCTAGGTTCTTTTAAGCACTGGGGCAACACACACCCTCATATCTGAATTTTCACTTTGGCTCCAATCAACCCTAGGGTGGGATTTATCAGGAATTTTTCATATGCAAGATCTATTATTGTTGAATCCTCAGCTACATTTTCAAGAATGTGAAATGACAGACCAGAAGCCTGTATCTGTTTTAGCATTAGCCTCATATAATCTCTTCTCAAAACTTCCTTCTCATTGACACAATCTTCCCAAAAATCTTCGATAGATGGCTGATGCTGATATAAGCTCCCTCCATAGAGATTATGCTTCACAAAACCCTTACTGTCAAAATTAGCTCTCATAGACAGATTCTGGAGGTTATATTCCTTGAGAATTCCTTTAGCTCCCCTGGCCATCTGGTTTGTTTTGCACACAAAAGAAGGGGTCTCTAATGGGAAGACATACCCTAAGATTTTTATATTTGTTGGTTAACAAATTTATCACCTAACTCTATATTCATACGCCCATAAAAGGTGATAAATGTAACAACAGTTGAATCGGTAACATTACAACATTACAAACTTCAAAACTGATTCTCTGCTTATTTTAAAATGTGGCAACTACCTTTATCTAATGTTCAATGAATGATTTTTTTAGACTAATGATGCTTTTACCCATAAAGCAAATAAAGGATGGGGCTTTTAACCAAAAAGCTTCAAAGGTATCTATCAATCTCATGTAAATAGAAATAAAACTTCTGAAAGAAAGATAACAACTAAACCAATATCACTACATAAATTTTACTCACAGATAATAACACCACAATAATATAGAAAAATTATATCATCTTCCATCCCAATAATAGATATCACACTAGCAAAAATTCAACATAAATAGAATAAATCTATAAACCATAACTCAAAGATTATGCATGCATAAATGTTAGAAACCGAGATCAAACATGCAAACCAAAAAACCTTCCACGGAAGAGAAAATCAGAAAAAGCAAAGCTATTGCAAAAAGATGTGCAAACAATATTATTCAGGAATTCATAATTACATGAGATGATTTGTTTTATAAAAGAAAAGTATGCATAACCCTAATCTTATCTTGAGCAACAAGATAGCTCAACAAGATAAGGATGACAATAATTAACCTAAGAATTAAAATACTACCTAAGTAAAGTTATGCAATATTAATTACACTAACACCCCCCCATAAGTGCAACTTAGGGAGACTAAAAAAATATTCACCTAAAACTTAGATGAATGCAAGAAAGCATGAATGGGTCTCAACAAAAAGGCATGATCAGGTACCCATTTACAAATGCAATAATGAGGTAGAGAAGGAAAACCCAGTGAGACAAAACCCCCCTACAATGAGATGACTGCTGCAAAGAAGCACTAGAAGAACACTGTGGAGTAACAATGGAACCGCAATCTGACAAGCAAGGAAAGATAATTTTGTCTACAAGAAACAAAAGCAAAATCATAATAATGTGATAGCAGACTCGATGCCACAAAATACTAGAAAACTCACAACTGGAACAACCTTGGAATCTGTGAAGCAACAATAGATGAGATGATGATAGAATCTAGAAACCGTGTATCTCAATGCCGATGCCAAACTAAGACTAAAAATCTTCCATGGGAACAAGTACCATAAAGACTTTGGAACATTAACCATAAAAAAATGGCCCTCAAACTGAGATGGATCTAACGTGGATCATTAACCATAGGCTCTCAATCTAAAGTGTGAACCGATGTGAATCTGATATGTGTCAACCTAAGACAAGATGAGGCCAAAAGAAACTAGGAAACCATATATAACCCATGTGTGCTATCGTCAATAACAAGATGGAGATCAAAGTGCATGCACACTCTAATCAGATTATTATGCAATAAACCCCCCTGATGGAACTTTATCTCAGTTCATTTATTACAATAACCCAATGATTGTAAAAGGAGAGACTGATAAACATGCATAAATAGAAAATAAAAATAGACCTCAAATCTATGTAGAGGACTGAACCAGCTTTCCAATGCCACAAGAATGGTGAAAAATAGATAAGCGAGTCAAAAGCTATGTCTCCTAGAGTGAAAATAGCAACATGCGACTTTCGAGGCTGAAAAAGACATCAAAAAAGAAAAACCAAAAAATCACACCTACACCATTGCGTAGAGCTCAGAACCAACTTTTTGACAATATCTCGTTTGCAAAAAAAAGATGCCATATGCAAAAGTTATGCCCGATTATGTGAAAATGCTTCGACTCTGCCCAATAACCCTTTATGCAGCCCTTAGGGGCTAAAAAATTAAAGCCCCTGGTCGCCTGAGCGGACCAAGGGGCTGGTGGCTAGGTCTTGCAGCAGAGATCCTAGTCTTCCATATGACCGGGGTGAGGGCTGGCGAACCTAGCAGGGGGTTGAGCTGGGCGCTCGGTTGCCCATAAGACCTCAACGGAGCCTGCGGGCACTAAAGGAAGAGGGCGGTGCATGAGTGGAGGAGACTAGCGGCGGTGGCCGCCAAGCGGCGAAACTGATTTATGAGGGGAGTGCTAGAATTTAATCAAATTTTTTGACTTTTACATTTTTTTTGGATTTTTTTTGATATTTGAGCCTCGAAAAACGTGCCTGGGGGTCGTACGACCCTCAGACAAATTTTTTTACCTCTCGAGTCGACTGTGTCCAAACTAGACAAATTTTATATGAAAATAGGGGGTTTTGGGTGATACGAATCCAACAACAAGGTCCATTTTGGCCCAAAGTGCCCAAAAAATTAGGTGACCCCTATATCTCTCAAAAAAATCACTGAGCTTGAAACCCTCATAGATTTCTTCAACAATGACCAAAATCAGTGAAATAAAAGCCAATCTTGACTTTTTCCAGTGCTCTTAATCCAATGGAAAACCTCAATTTAATCCAAGACGTTGCATGAATATGCTCAAGGAATGAAACCCTCAAGGAACCCTGAACATGCTCTGTAATGTATTTCTCCAAAAAGGCTGAGAAGGGGCTGCAAATCGAGGCTTTGATACCATGTTAGAAACCAAGATCAGACATGCAAACCAAAAAACCTTCCACATAAGAGAAAATTAGAAAAATCAAAGCTATTGCAAAAAAGATGTGCAAATAATATTATTCAAGAATTCATAATTACATGAGATGATTTGCTTTATAAAAGCAAAGTATGCATAACCCTAATCTTATCTTGAGCAACAAGATATCTCACCAAGATAAGGATTACAATAATTAACCTAGGAATTAAAATATTACCTAAGTAAAGTTATGCAAGTGTAATTCAATATTAATTACACTAACAATAAACTCCACCAATGTCTTCTATATCAAAATAACAGATAATAGCCTAAATAATAGAGTTTTCCCTAATGAATAAATCAAAGTTTTCTCAAAAGAGCCTAATCACATCAGTCGAACCAATATTTAAACATAGCCAATGTCTTTGGTAATAGTTTCTTGAAATTAACCGTACCGAAAATTAAAAGAAGTCATTAAATTAAAAGTGCCAACTTTAAAGAAAGTATATGAAAATGCTAAAAATAAACTATGCATCATTCCTAGCCACTTCAACTCTATCAGCTTCTGACTCCTCGTTCTCTCCTTTTCGCAACAAATTCTCCTGCATCTGTATTTTGGCTTTATATTCCCTGTACCTAGTAATGATTGCAAAAAATCTCCTTGCTGCCTAGTGTCAATGTGATCTGAAGCCTAGTTCTCCATTTTCTGAGAGCAACTTTAGACTCGTTAAGTGTGTTAGACCTCCTTTTTGCTTCAGCTTTAAAAGTTTTGAGATAAAGCTCTAGCCTCCCAAGCTTTGAGAAAGATTCTTTAGTCATCGTAGTAGGATCTGCTACTTCTCTGTTGAAGGCTTCTCTAAAATTTGAGCAGATTTCTTTTGTGTCTAGAATTTTCCCATCAAAATCATCCGTTATCTGCACTTGCAGATCATGAAAGTTCCCCTTGATTTCTCCTAACATATCCAAATACTTCTCCAACACTTTTGTAATTTCCTTTACCAGGTCATCATATATGTTTAGTTTCCATTTAAGTGAATCAAGCCATGAAGAATCTAATTGCTTTGGATCACTAATAATCTGTTCATTTACCAACTTCAATCGATCCATGGAAACTAACTCTTTAATTTCTTCTAAAAGTACATATAGACTGGTTTGATCCTTTCTAACCTACTGCAGTTCTGCTATTAATCGTTTTCTTTTATCAACAATGTGAGTGTAGGAAATCATAAATTTACTAATAAAAAACATAGCTTCCTTAGACAATTCTTCAATCCACTCACTAGCAGCCTTGGAATAATTTATATTTTTCTTAATCAACTGCATCACAGACTCATCAATAACTCTTTCTTGGGAACTAGAAGCCTTAGTAGACAAAAAGGGAGAAACAATGGAAGAGATAAAGTTTTTGAAATCCAAAATTTGAGATTGCAATTTTACCCTTTCTTTCCTTTCTTCTTTTTCCTGCTTGGCTAAAGCATTGAATGAGTAACTAGCGTGATATACATCACCTTCAAGTGTCTGGGGACCCATGTCAACATGTATGATTTTATAATCATCCGCGGTTACCTTATCATCATCTACATCTTTTAAAGGTTCTGTAATTTCTAACACTTGATTACCAGAGACAACATCATTTAGAATTCTTGACATTTTTTTGGGTTTTCTTGGGCCTTGAGGAAGATTGGAGTAATTTTGTCACTATATCTACTCCAGTGGATGTTGTAGGAATGTACTTCCTCTTCTTTTCTACTGCTTTCCTCAACCATACTGGAGAGTTTTCTATTAGATTGGGGGCTTTATCACTTTGAACAACCTCTCTAGACTCGCTAGGAATAATTGATATGTTTTCTATAGGAGGAGAAGATTCTTCAGACTAGGGCGGGAAAGTACCATCTTAAACAATATGCTTAAAGATTCTCTCTAAATATTTTGACATAGGTTTTGTTTGGAAAATTTTCTTCTTAAGAGTAGGGGTAGATGGGTTGTCTTGTTCACATATTGATTTTGATTTAATTGATTTTTTTGGCTTTTCACCATCACCCCCAGATTATGAATTAGCACTAGAAGACTAGATGACTATCCTCGTTGATGATGTACCTCCAGGGACTACTTGGCTAGATCCTTGCTCATTTTTACGGGACAATTTTGGTTCATGAACAGAACTAGCAACCCTGCGCCATTTTCCCTCCAACCAATCATGAGTCCTTTTGAGTACTGGTTCAGCCCGTTTACTCATATATAAAACTTCACCTTTATCCTAGTCAACTCTAGGATGTGATTTATTACACAACTTCTCATATTCAAGATCAAGAACCCTCAAATCTTTAGACACATTTTCAGGAATTTGGAAAGAGAGACCGAAAATTTGTATCTACTCAAGGGTTAATCTCATATGGTCCCTTTTGGAAACTTCATTTTTATCAGTACAATCTTCCCATAAATCTTCGATTGAAGGTTGGTGTTGATATGAGCCGGAGGCATACAATTTTTTTCTCATAAATCCCTTGCTGTCAAGATTAGTTCTTACAAACAAGTACTAAAGATTGTATTCTTTGAGAATCCTTTCAACATTCTTAGCCATTTGATTACTTTTTCAAGAGAAAGGAGTAACTAACATGAAGGTATACCATCGCTTTCCCATATTCATGTATTTTATATTTACTATGGCCATTTGTTTGTAGACCTCCAAAAATACCAGTAAATCCTCATGGTACTTAGGAAATTTAAGTGGAGCCTTCTCGTAACCTCCAATTCTCAAATAAGAAAATCTATCAAACTAGATATAAAAACTTCCAAACTTCAACACTAGAGATTTTGATTTAGGGGAAAAATGCATTTCAGGGTTTCCATCCAACTTTCTCCCAACTTCCATTAAAAAGGCATCATTAACAAGACAATATTCTCTCATCCCAACTTACCTGGTAAATTACAGATAACACTTATACACAGGCATGCCAGGACTTGGTTGTACTTTTGGTTTCAACCCTGGCCAATAAGCTCTTTGACTAGCAATGATATATATCAAACAAGAACACAGATGAAAGGTAGCAGTCTTCTGAAAGTTAACTAATTGCTCATGCAAGTGAAAGAAATTATCTCGGCCCAATCGATAAACACATTATCATCACAGATAACTAAAATGAACTGACACATCCAGTCTTCAAATAATTCAACTTGTGCATTCCTGACAATATGATGAAGTAAAGAAATAACACTAGCAATTTCTGCTTTAAAATGTGTCCTCTTAAGTTTATTGGGAAATTGAGACTTACCTTTCTTCTCTGATTTTAACCACCCTTTGGCCATAGAATTTTTACACCAGGTTTCATTAGTCTTGAAATATTCATTTTGTTACAACAGAGATCTCCTTTACAGGTGCCTTCTTTGGAATTCCCAATGCTTGAGAAACGACCTCATAATTTTTTTTAGCTACAATGGTTCCATCCACAGCCTTGATTTCCTGAGTTTCAGGAATGTACCTTCTCGCACATGTAGCAATTAGGTCAACACTCAACATTGCTTCTAGAAAACCTCCAGCTTGAGCTAGTCCACTTTCGAACACCTTCACATCTACAGCAATTTTTTCTTTACTGTCCAAACTTGCCCAAAATTCTTCCAATTTAAAAAGTCCTAGCTTCGTATCCCTCACACCGAGCCAACGATTTTCAATTTCATACTGCATGAGCTCACTATGCCTAATGAGATGCTTGAATTCTTGAAGAAATAACATCAGCATGTAGAAGTACAGCCGAGGCTTTAACAAATAAGTTCTCACCACCTTCAAGCCATATAAAATGACAAGAAGTGCAATCAATGTGGAGTAAAACGAGAATGCAGGCTAAATGTTTGAGTAAAACTTTGCTACCCATGTATGCCGTTATTTTTGATAGGACATGCTTTAAATGCGGCATTCAATTTCATACCTCAAAAAGATAGCCTTTAAACCTGCATGCTTTTGGAAATTCTTGAAAGGACAACTCAAGTTTATTCTGTACATAGAATTCAATGAGATGTCAGACGATGACGCCTTTGAAAGGAAAGATAAGTCCATCATGTCGCATGGTCGCTGAAAATTGGAACCTCAAAACCAAAGTCTAAAGTTTCAATGTTTTCAAAACCTTCGACCCATTGACTAAATCCACACACCGTAACTCAAAGGTTACGTATGCATGAACTTAAGTTATTCAACAAAGTGAACCAAGTTGGGGAATTGGGTAGTTACGAAAATTTAGAACTTTGTGACAATGCGACATGTCAAATGGTTATAAAACTCAAAGGCCTAGCGACTAAGCTTGCTTTGCTCCCTTGAGTCTACAATGATACATCAAATGTTCTATCGAACCGTTGAGTAATTTATGATATAAATAATAAACATGTGTTTTAAAGTTTTTTAATTTTTAGCCATTAATGCGCTCGTATTATCAAGGCCTTTATAAAATGAATTACAATGTCACAATAATAGCAGTAGCACAACCATTAATAGCACTAAGCATAGTAACACTTAACGTTGCAATTGCAAAGGACTTAATACAAGGAATTACAATGTCACATTAATAGCACAACCATTAATAGCACAATAACACTTAACATTGCAAAGGACTTAATAAAAGGAATTAGAATGTCAAATTAATAGCACAACCATTTACTTTATTACAACTAAATTACAATGTCACATTATTACATAGTACAAATACATGGAACTTACTGGGTCAACCATGAGCTCTAAAAATAAACACATGGGACTTGCTGGGTTAGCCATGGTCTTTGAAAATAAATGCATGGGGAAATGGGAGCTGTGAAGATACAAAATGTACTTAGCCCCTTTTAGAACCAGACTCATGCAGAAGATGAGGGGTTGAAAAATTGCTCCCATGTAGAAGATGAGCACTTGAAATTAATGCATGGGGATTGCTTAGTATGCCATGGTGTCTCAAAATAAATGCAAGAGACTCTTCTAGACAACCATAAAAAAGCTCCCATGTAGAAGATGAGAATTGAAAATAAATGCATGAGAATTGCTTGGGAAACCATGCAGACGATGAGGGGTAGTAAAAATGCTCCCATCTTCTACTTGCAGCTTCCATGCACCAGGATAGCACTTATCTCCATCAGAGCTCCTCATCTTGGTTCAAAACCTGTCTGAGAAGTCAGGTGAACCAAATCAACTTCTTTCCAATTCCACCCATTCTAAACTTGAAGGAAATTGGTCTTTTACTCTATAACTACATAATTGGAGGTAGGAGAATTTAGAGCATCCCCAATAATACCGCATCATCTTCTTCCTAAATCCTTCTTAAGTTATTAACCTTATAAAATGAAAAACCTTATGACAATTCAACAAATGATTTTAGCTGTGCTCACTATCCTTATTTATTGGCCAAAAATGCCGCCAAAAGTGCCATTACCAGCCTGGTCCCTTGTACACCTCACACGTGTCACATGTGAGGTTGTGTATAGTTGCGTGTATAGTAACATAGTTACTACTAACTAGTAATAATTGTGATTCACGCAAACCAAAAATCCAACTTAATCTGTACCTCAAGCTGACTACATGCAAAGTTGCAAACTGTAGCTCAAGCTAACAAGCTACCAATTATCAAAATTGACAGTGCCACACAAGCTGTCAATTGTCAAAATCACTAGATTATTGACATCATCTACGATTCTACAGTACATCGTGCAATTTTCAATATAAAGCTATCCAATCAATCACTCTGGCTATTCATATGGTATTAATCCGCGCCGCCACCCAGTACCGCAACCAAATTGAGAATTTCAATAGAATAAATGAAAGGTAGAGTACTTCGATGCATTGAAAAGAGAATTAAATGTTTCATTTTACCTTAATGATTATCAACGTCCTAATAAGTCACAATAAATTTTTCTCACTTATGATTAGAACTATATGTTGATTTCTGAAACCAATAATTAATATAATCTCAACCATTGATTTATGAAAATCTAACAGTTCTAGTGTTATTCCGGAGGTTTTAGTTCGCAAATATAGTGCTTCAAGGATTTACTTCCGGAATGTATCTATAGCCGTCCATCGAAAATTCATCGAATGATCCCTCTTTTAAAAAAAACTTTATGCACATGCATAATTTAAAATGGGGACATCGCTAGGTTGACGAGACTCAACCCTCAGGATTAAAGAGTTAAAATTTAAGGCTTTGTCATAAAATATGTTGGTCTAACTTAGGAAATATTAAATGGTAAACAAGAGCAGGATGACCGACAGAACTAAATAATTAGTAAAATCTCAACCATTGATTTATGAAAATCTAATGGTTCTAGTGTAATTCTGGAGGTTTCTATTCGCAAATCTAGTGCTTGAGAGATATACTTCCAGAATGCAACTACAACTGTCCATCAAAAATTCATCGAATGGTCATGGTCCATAATGTCGTGTGGTCACTAAAACTTGGAACCTTAGAACCAAAGTTTGAAGTTTCGAAGTTTTCAAAACCTCCGACCCACCGACTACAAAGATGACCAAGAAAGACTTGCAACTAAGGTTAGAAAAATTTGCACTGACACTTCGCCACTGCATTTTTTTATTAGTTTGATATTATGTTTAATTCGCCAATGTTTTTTTCTTAATCATTTGAAAATAGGTTTAATTCGCCAATAAATTTTTTTTTTACTTTGAAAAAAAGTTTTAATCGCCAACAAAATTATTTTTTCTAGTTTGATAACAGGTTTAATTCACCAATCGAAATATTTTATTGCTTTGAAAATAGATTTTAATCGCCAATGGAAAAATTTTAGTGGTTTTAAAAAAATTGCATTTCATGCAGATTTTCCACAGACTTCTAGCGATTAGAAAAGATTCGCCAATGGACATTTTTTTTTTTTCACGAAAAACAAAAAAATTCGCCACTAAAATTAATATTTTTATCAGGAAGTATACAAGATTCACCAGGATTTTACACCTTCGCCAAGGGGGGGGGTTTCTTAAAGTTTTCCTTGGTATATTTAGTCAATTTAATTATTAATTGATGCCAATTAGTAGTATAGTTAGTCATTTTAATTGACTGATATTTGAGGATTTAAGCATAACATACAAAAATACCCATCAATCATCAATTGCACACAATAAGACAACCATTGAGAAGGAAAAATTGGTAAAATTTATTAATAAAAGAAAGGTGTTCTAATTATAGCTTAGAAATAGAGTAGTACAATTGTTATTTTCAGTCACAATATTGAAAATTTGAGTCACAATATTGCACAAAAATGACTGCAAGAAAAAACTTTTTCAATTTTTTTTGCAATGATGGAAACACATGCTTGAAGCCCTTCAGTGCGAGAACATGCCCCTTTCATCTCTTAAAAATTCTACAATGATGTGGGCAATCTTCCTGGAGCAAGCTGTAACGTATAGAATCCAAGGAGAGTGTTGATCGTGTCCCATATATGAAGCTCTCTCCTTCAATGCAGTCAACAATAACCCAACTAGAATATTTCCTCATTTATAGGCAACATGCCATTTGATATGAGCAACAAGGTGCTACCTTTTCCGCCATGAATGAAGCTGTGCCTCAATACAACCAACATAATTACTATTAGTCTCAATTCAGAAAGAATAAAAGTGCATTGTATATTGTAAGTTTACAAAAGTCCAAACACAATAAAAAGATAAATCAATTAAAAAATTGTAGCCTTGTAAAAAAATGCCATAAACAAAGTGTTCAACATAGGCCTGAAATATGCATATTGAACCCTTGATTTCAGAACCTTGTTCAAAGTTTAAGAAATATGATATGCTCAGATTATAGAATGAAGGCTATCAACACTAACCAGATTGGAACAACATTATGAACAAAAATTTCTTGGAAACCAAGCCCAAGAATGCCATTAGACTTAATTAGACAACAAAAATGTCAACCTTGGTTCATGTGTTGTCTGAGTAAAGACCTGCACCATGGAATAATCCATTTATACATAAATTCCAAATTAAGTTGATGAGAAAAGATATTTGATATCCAACTGGGAAGCCTTAACATCTAAAAAATTACTAACCTGATGTTTCACAACAAGTTTCTCAACTGTGACATCATCTTTAAATAAGAAACTGGATATTGATCCACTGCCATATTGAATCTCACATGATTCTCCTTCACAAACAAAAAATCATATATATTAATTTTTTACCAAATTCCTTAATATCCCCATGTAAGCAGACTAAAGTAAGTGAGGTTGAGGGTTTGAAGTAGAGTACCATCTTCTTGGTATGTGCTTGACTTTGATGACTTGTATCTTGAATGAAAATAGCAAGCTAGATGCACTGTAAAATCATTGTTACAAAAATAACCACAAAATCCTCTTTAATTAAAATACTCCTAGATATTTTCGTTAATTTCAAAGAGAGCTTATTTCACTATCCAAATAGCCATCAATCTATTTACTGTATATAATTTCCTAGAATTCAGAATTTGAATGTAATGAAACTAACCATAATTACAAAGATTTGACACCAAAATGTAGTACAAAATGAATTGTTTGACAAAATGCCTCAAATAGATGTCAACTCATGGAATGAAATGATATGATTGCAGAATGTGCACAAAATGGATTTTGCAAGGAAGCTCTCAAAACCTTTGAATTAATCAAGCACTTTGGAACACCAACATTATAAGCTTTGCTTGTGTTCTAGATGCATGCAGTCATGAAAATTTAGTAGATGAGGGCTACACATACTTCATATGTCAGTAACCCTTATTGCATTACATATATAGTTGATCATTAGGTGTGCATGGTTGACCTTCGTTCTCGTGCTGGGTATCTTGAGGACACCCTAAACATTATTGCTGAGATGCCAGTTAAACCCTTGGTTCTTGTGGATCATATATGAATATAGGCCGAGTATTCTAGCAACACTACTTTTTTAGTTGGATCCTAAAAATGCTACAACTTATGTTCTCTAAAACATCTGTGCAGAAGTGGGAAGGTGTGGTGAGGTTCAAATAGTAAGGATATTAATGAAAGATAGAGGAATAAAAAAGATACCTACATGTAGTTGGATTCAAGGGCATAAAATGGTACATGCTTTTTTGTGTGGGAGATAGATCACATCCACAAACATGGGAGATCTATGCAAAATTGGAGAAATTGGCTTGGAAAATGAAGGCAACAGGGTATTTCCAGATTCAATACTTTTACTCAATGCTGTGGAATAGAAGAAAAAAGAATCATTTATCTGCCACCATAGTGAAAAGTTAGCAATTGCATTTGGTTTGTTAAACATGGCCCCTAGTACAACTATTAGTTCTGTTAAGAACCTTTGAGTATGTTCTAATTTTCACACTGCATCTAAATTCATCTCCAAGATTGTTGCAAGATAAATTGCTATGAGAGATGTGAACCATTTCCATAATTTTAAATAGGGGCAATGTTCTTGTGGATAATTTTGGTGATGCTAATTGAAACAATCTGAAAAATAGGCTTACACTATAATAATGTGCACTACATCAGATATCTAGTAATAACAAAGGGACATCCATCAAAGCATAACAACATGGATTTTTTTTGTCATATGTTGTAGTTACAAGTGCCCTGCTAGACATACATGAAAATGTGGAAGCAATATACAAAAGGAAAGCAAACTGTTTCAAAAAAATGCCTCAAAGAAATGTGATATTTCTTTTTATAGTTTAATCAGCGAGCACCGGGCATCAAGGATCCGCGATGCGTGATGTTACCGGCCAGCTAACCACATCGTTATTGCTTGGCCTTTGCTGTAATAGGAGACGCTACCGCCATATAAACGTTAATCGCTATTGCTTGGCCTTCGTGGTAATGCGGGATGTTACTGCTACACCGCATTGTTATTGCTCGGTCTTCACAGTAATGCAGGATGTTACCGCTACACCATACCATTATTGCTCAACCTTCATGGTAATGTGGGATGTTAACAAGTATAATTCACACCTTGTCTTCTTTTCTCTTGTGGGGATGCGAGAGAAGTATTTTATTTACTGCCATACCACACATTTATTGCTCAACCTTCATGGTAATGCGGGATGTTACTACTACACTGGACCGTTCCTTCTTGGCTCTTGCGGTATGGTGGTATTATGAAACTTGTCACAATAGTCTTATGAACTTGTCATGACCATCTACTACCTTGACACAACAGTCTTATGAAACTTGTCAATATTTATGGGCACCTTTTAAATTACATTAAGATCTATAAGGAAACTATCCTATAGGGATGACAATCCCAAGAAATATGGCAATGGTTACACCAATAAATAGTTAACTAGAAACCATGAATTTTCAATGCATAATGGAGAATATACAAAGAGTTAAGTTAGTGAGAAAACATCCTTGGAGAATTGTCATCAAAAGTATGAAAATCTAAGAGTTCGTAGTAGAAAATCACATACCCTCAAAGACCTAATAGTCATAATAGACCTAGTTATAGCTTTCAAAGTAATAAGAATAAATTCATAAGAGAATAGATGCAAGAGATTGAAAAGACACTCAGATGGAAGGGCAGTTGGTAGAGTTGAAGAATCAGACCTGTAGTGAGAAGGTAAGGAGAACAAAGTAATTTACAGTCAAGAGAATCATGGCAGTTTCTCATGTGACTATATTTGGGAAAGGAGAGAACTTAGTGACAACATTACCATAAAAACAATAACGACACTCAAAACCCTACCAAACCCTAGGGCCTTTTTCATCACCTTGTAGAGATCTCAAACATGCATGAAAATATTTCATAGAGACTAAAATCATCTCTATTTTTTATGATAAAAAAAAGTAACAAAAAGTAACAAAAATTTAGATTTACAAGTGATGAAAAAAAGTACATGGAAAGTATATTATGCCAATTTTTTTTTTTTTAAACTTAACCATTAACTATCCAATACGATCTAATAAAATAAAAATATACAACGGAATATTATGATTAACAAAATGATAATTTTAATAGTTATCTTAAGGTAGACAAATTTTTTTTGTGCAAGTGAAAAATACTACTCTTAGATTATTTTGAACAAATAACATTTTCATTTACATCATTTTCAAGCAACAATTTTTTAGATCAGTCTAGCTGTACAAAAATCAAATCCAATCTGCAACGATCTCAAAGATCTGAAGGTTTAATTTTTTTATATTTTTAGATCTATTCTTGGGTGTATCCTACAAAATTCATCATAGAAGGATGGGTCATCACCTCATTTAGACCTAGATGTGGAACTGCCTTTGCTATTTCCATAGAATCCAAAATAGGCCTAACAAATGCTGGAAGAAATAACCCTGTAAACATGCAAAAGGAAAAGCTAAATCAGTAGTAATTTACTAATTTTCATTCAACTTCTTTGTAACCATTTTAAGTACTCAATTCTATTGTACTTTAAAGATTTATAATATGAAGTTTAGCTATTCAAATAGCTTAAATAATTTTAAGTTATAAAATTGATAAATAGGCTTTAGCAATTAAAAATATCCCTGTTCTAAAATTATAAATATCTTTAATGTATCTATTTACCATTGTTAGAGAGTTGCAAACTATTAATTGTCCTGTATCCTATAGGAATGAGAAAGGAAGAACACTGTCAAATAGTGATTGAATCATAACAAACAATCCAAAAAAAATGAAAGTTACTATCAAACAGTGACAAAGATCCGTCATCTAAGTCATTTGCACATGGTGATTGAGAACACAGTGAGTAAGAAGTAAAAGAGCACTAGATCATAGCACTATAAAATGGTCATGAGTTATGCAATGAACTTCACTGTTCTTTTGATCACAAAACACAGTGAGTAAGAAGTAAAAGAGCACTAGAGCATAGCATTGCAAAATGGTCATTAGTTATGCAATGAACTTCACTATTCTTTTGATCACAAAGGAGATCAAGATAATAAATGACATACTGATGTGCACATAAAATGTTCATGGAGTGCAAACTTCCTTACAAAGCAATTACCACAACATAGTTTGAAGTGAATTGCACTTGCTATTTTATGCTGATATGGATATGTTCTAACCTGTAGTTAATTGTTGTAGCATAATAGATAAAGGCTAAATAGTTGTTCATATACCATTGTTTCAAATTCTAAATTGCTATACCTTATTCTAGGAGCAAATCACAGGGGGATTCTATACATAAGACACCATTGTTTCAAATTCAAAATTGCTGGCTTTTTCACAATTGTTTGCTTCATTTATTTGATCTAAGACAACCTGCTGTATAGAAGATGCTCTCAAAATCACAGTAAAATCCTTTATTCTGGGATGACTGCTTAGAATCTTTCCCATCATAAAAATGAATAAAAGCATCAGTCATTAACCTAAACTTTGCAAGAGTTTCATCAAATTCTACTTTTCCACTCTCTTTTCCTTCCTGAATTTTATTCCCAATTTCATCCATGAAGAACTCCCTCGGCCTGTAGATCCTTTTGTTAGCCATAACTTTACCAGGTGTCGAGGATAGCTTCAAGTTTTTACCCAAGCAACAATTGAAAAAATTCTGCCACTAGATTTTTGATCACGAGTAAGGCTGAATTTTGTGGTATTTAGCAGAAAAATAAAAATCAAAGCTATCCTCGAAACACAACAAGGATATGACTAACTGGCAGGATCTATAGGGAGAAGTTCTTCATGGATAATGAGTATAAGAAACCGAGAATGAAAAGTGAAAAACAGGAATTGATAGCTTTGAAATGGTGATACTTTTGTTCATTGTTATGATAAGGAAAGATAAGTCATCAGAAACGCAGAATGACCTAACGGCCGATTTTTGAAAATAACACTATATAACTTGGCTGTCTTAGATCAAATAAATGAAGCAATTATTGAAAACTTAACAATTTTAATTTAAGCTGTGGTGTCTTGTGTGTGAATTACATGATGATTTTTCTCCTAGGAAATAAAACTATAACTGAGCAAAGCTAACTATATTTATATGAACAACTATTTAGCCTATCTTTTATTCTACAACAATTAACTACAGGTTAGAACATATCCATATCAACTTAAAATACTAAGTGCAATTCACCTCAAACTTTGTTGTACTTGAGTATGAGAGTACTTGAGCTTCTGGTGTTTCTAGATATAGCCTATAGAAGAAAGTGTAGTCTCCATCACGGAAGGAACCATCTTTGAAGCTCTTCCACTGAAATGAGGGTTAAAAAACATTAGAAAGAAAGAAATACCACTTAATTCTAAAGTAACAATTTGTATCAAGCCAAATGTCAAAAAGTATAATTAAAAAGATAAATCCTTACAATTGGACCTCAAACTAGACCAAGTAGATTTATGATTTTATCTTTAGAATGTAGGAACTTTCTCTGTCAAAGCTTCATGACCTCAAATTGGATCTCAAATTGGACCGATAAAATTTATGATTTCATCTTTAAAATGCAGGAACTTCCTCTGTCAGAGCTTCACTACCTTAAATCAAATCTAAAATTGATCCAAAAAAATTATGATTTTATCTTTACAATGTACAAACTTTCTCTATTGGATATTAAAGATCTTAGGTTGGATGTCTAATTAGACAAGTAGATTTATGATTTTATCTTTGAATAAAGGAACTTTCTCTATTGGATATTGAAAAGGGTATTCCCTCTGATTGGGATTTTCTTCCAACAAAACACCCAAGTGTTTCTGGCTCAAGGTACTCTCTGGCGGTTGTGACTAGCGATGCTTACGTCCAATTTTTCCTTAAGCGTCCATACCGAATGTTGCATCACAATCTATTCTTCCTGCACATAAAAATGCACATAATGGCCTTACAAATAAAAGGAAATCAAAATCATCATAAAACCATAATTAATAAATCATTTCAGCTTTAAAAAGAATCTGATGTCATTTACTATCAAAACAAAAGTTATATAAATCACAAAAAATCCATGAAGCAATCCATCCAAAGAGAAAATAAGAAATGTAAGGATTTGATCAATATAAGTCCAAAGGGTTATGTTGTAATAGTAATGGAATCAACATAAGAGTGCAACTGAGGAACAAATTCTTGTGACTATAATTATGTGATCCATAACTCTATTGGTCATGTGGCACAATTGTGCTATAACAAATATAGGATGCATTCATGTGTGACCCAAGTTTAATGTGGCTATGTTGTGATAGAAATGGAGGCACTCATATTCAAGCACAATTCATGTACAAATCACTGTCATCACAATTAGGTGTCAATCATCATTGGGTGCATTCAGGTTGACTCAAGTTTAACAGGTTACGATGTAATGATAGCATGATCCAAGAGTGATTACCTCTTACTGCAATAAAGAGCCTATAACTATGGTTGATATGTAGAGTGGTTGTGTTATATCAATTATGTAGTGCATTTAAGAACAACCCATGTTTAATGGGCTATTCTAGAGAGAGATCAAGATTTTTGAAACCTTATGAATGTTACTTAAAATTGTACAACTTAAACTACAAACCAAGTTTGTTACATAATTGAATGCAATCTCAGGTTACCACAAACTATAATAATGTGATCTACTAATAACCATTATGGAAAGTATTAAAGCAAGACCCATGCTATATAGGATACATTTCCTTGATCAGGTTTACATACCTTAGTGATCAAACACAAGCTTCACACACACTCTAGGATACAATCCAAGATCATACCACAACCTTGTCAAGACAACTAATTTTTTGACCCAAGATTTAAGGTTTTTTTTAATACCAAAAGAAGCATTGGTAAGAGCATGACTAGGGTACAAACCCTAGGCTTCCGTAGAAACATAAAAAATAACTCTAGTGTATTAGTGAGGCTACAATACCAGACAGATTGAGAAATTGTAGCCAATAACAAAATATTGCAATCTAAAGATTGTAGCCAATAACAAGCACACTATGTAGCTCAATGACATTTGTAAATGCAATCTATGGTAAGAAGAATGAAAGTTACTAGAGGTGTGATAGTCAAAAAGAGGCTAAGCAGTGATAAGATAATAAAGCTCAAACCTTGCATAGTATAATGGAGATTTTAACAGTGAGTTTCCTTACCCCCTTGCTAACCTTAAGGGTTTTTCAAATGCTTTTGGAAGTGTTAGACAAGGAAAATGCAATTAGGGAACGACTATCCAAATGAAGTAACAGTGGTAATCATAGGTTCAATGTTTCTTCTTAGCCATTGTATAATGGATGTAGTGGATTGCATGTTTGAGCAGTGTTTTGAGACCCATCATAGATGGGAGAATAGTGAATAATACCTTGTGGACTGTGAAGTAGTGACAATAAGGTTGAAGGATCTTAAGACCCACAATACCATGAAACAATGAGTTCCCTGTAGTAAGTAAGTAGGCAGCCTATAGGGAATAGTTTGATTTTATAGAAGGATGCTCATGAAAGGAATCTTTAAGTGACAGTGAGTGAGTTGTTTGAGATTGCGGCTAAGGGTGCAATATCTAGTCTTAAAGGAAGTTAAAAAAGTAGTAAATGTGCAAGAAAATCAAATTGTACAGAACAAACAATTCACAATGTTATCTTGCATAATGCCTTGAGTTTGAAGACAAAAATCTCATTGTATCTTGATGAAAGTAGTGACCTTAATGTTCAATCACTGGCAACCATGATTTTAAAACATGCTATTGTGCTTATGGAGGAAGCATTTTAAGCAAGGCAATGTGTGGTGGTTTGGAACAATGGCAGGTATGAAGGACTAGCTTTATATGCATACTATGCAGTCTAGCTTAAGACAACATTCTTAGAAGAGATTGAAGGTGGATTATGGAACTCAAGGGTTACCATGATAAGGATTAAAGAAAAGACTGAGATCTATTTAAAAGCCATGATTATGAAGATAAATGTCACATGCAAAACCCTAACAACTGGAGTAATGAATAAAGTGCCAAAGAGGACAGTGTGCTGGGGCAGATTTAGGAGAGCTCCACATTATCTAATCACATAAAAATACATCATTTGTTTATTTTTTAAAATTAAAAGAAATCATTCTAAATCCTATATAAGATACATTGATACTTCAAAAGCATCTACTTTATTTTTTTAATTAAAAGAAATAATTCTAACCCCTATATAGGATACATTGATACTTCAAAAGCATCTAAACGAATTTGAGATTATGCAAATACATGTCAATAAAATACTTGGATTACAAATAGTAGCACGAACAATGTAACCCTTGTTGAGCAGAGTAGGAATGAGATAAGCAACAATGAATCCTATGCCTCCTATCACACACATCTCCTTATCGTTCTCTGTCATTCTTTACTGAAACACTTCTCCATTTTGGTAGGCTACACCTAAAAATAATGTTTCGATGAAGGTTTTAGAGTATTTTATTAAAATTAAAACTCCATTATGATAGGCTATGCCTAAGAATAAGATTTCAACAAAAGTCTTAGGGTATGTTTATTAAAGTTTTAGAGTATTTTGGCGAGCTATATTCTTGATTCCTTAAATGATTTATTCAAATGGATTGCGACTAAATAAATGACTAACTATTTAGTCATTTTTATTTCTGACTAAATAATTTTTAGTCAATGACCAAATTAGTCATTTATTTACTCATTTATAGCCGAGTTGCAAAAAATGAGTAGAATTTAGTCATTTTTAGTTGTTGTGATTAAATTTTTTAGTCACCTAGTCATTTATTTGTCAAATTCTACTAGTGCTTGGGCATACCATTTGTTTTCAAGACACAAGCCAAACTCACCCCCAAGCAAGCTAGATGGCAAGAATTTCTAGTAGAGTTCAACTATGAGATCCAATACAACCCAGGAAAACAAAATGTTGTGGTGGGTGCTTTGAGTAGGAAAGCACAGTTGATGGAAATAGAGGCAGAGACATAAGGAGTTGCACCTAGTGCAAGTCAAGTTACTCTCAACAGAGATGGTTGAGAACATCAAGCAGGGCTTGGTGGAAGACCCTCAGGCTGCATAACTGTGGAAGCAATGCAAAGAGGGACAAACTTGAAAGTTTAGTAACAAGAATGGACTAATGGTCTTCACTCATAATCAAGTCTACATCCCAAAATATAAGAGTTTGTGGAGAGACCTCATGCATGAATTCTGTGACACCCTATGGGAAGGAAACCTAGGGCAGAAGAGGACTCTCACTCGGAAAGAGGTTTCTATTGGCTGATGATGCAAAAGGATGTGGATGACTCTATTTGAAGTTGCCTCATTTCTCAGCAGGACAAGGTTGTGATGCAGTATCCGGGAGGATTTCTCCAACTCCTACCAGTTATGGTTCAAACTTGGGATAGTGTATCGATGGACTTCGTAACTGTATTGCCCAACACCATGGTTTTACAAGCATAATGGTTATGGTCAAAATATTTTCAAAATATGGAATATTTGTACCATGTGAAACATTGTGCAAAGCAGAGGATGCTGCTGACTATTTCTACTAGAATGTGGTGAAGTACGGGGGAGTCCCACTAAGTATCATCAATGATAGGGATCCTAGATTTACTTCAATTTTTTGGGCAGAATTGTTTAAACTCATGGGGATGAAGCTCTTATGTCCACAAGCCACCACCTAGAGACCAACGTCCAGAGCGAGTGGATCAATGCAGTGTTGGAAGATTATTTGAGACAATTTGTTTGGTCAGACCAATCCAATTGGCCCAAGCTATTGGACTCTATGCAGTTTTGTTACAACCTACAAAAGTCAGGTTCAAGCTAGTATTCACCGTTTCACTTGGCAACTAGACAAAAACTGCTGACCCCTCACACAATTCTCAGTGGATACCATGGAAAGTGTCCAAGTGCAATAGAACATCTCAGGGATTGTCAAGACAAAGTGGATTTGGCACGCCATCACTTGGTTAAGGCTGCCGAGAGAATGAAGAAGTATGCGGACGTGAATAGGTGAGCCGTAGACTTCAAGGTAGGAGACAAGTTACTCCTCAAATTGGACTTGGATTAGTTCAAACCCCCCAAAGGGTTGATCCATGCACTCACAAGAAGGTTCGACGAGCCTTATGAGATCACTGGAAAAGTGGGAAAGGTAGCCTACAAGATCAAGCTTCCAAATCACATGTGAGTACACAATGTGTTCCATGTGAGCCAGCTCCGATCACTGCACTAGGATGTAGAGGACCCAAGCAGAAGTATTTCAAACAGAGGGCTAGCACATGTCTTATATAGGACAAATGTACAAGTGGAGGAAATACTTACAGTGAAGAAGCATAGATTTGGCAACTATAAGTGGAAAGAGTTCTTAGTGCACTGGCAGGGCCAATCCAGGGAGGTAGCTTCATGGGAAAAATTAGAGAACTTATGGAAGTTCAAGGAAAAAGTCTTGGAGTTCTTGAAAAAGAACTCCCAAGCAAATAGATAAGCCCCAAAGGATTTGGGCACATTCTTCGTACCCATCCAATAAGGTGATGTGAGTGCAGGTATCAGGGATGTCGCCTATTTTTAAGTGGGGGAGAATGTAATAGGTATGAGATTCCAACACTAGGGACATAGCATAACCAATCTCGTGTGTCTGAGTATAGTTCTAACCTGGGACTCACACCCTTGTTCCAAAAGTGGAACTTGCTGGCAAATGGAACTCATAACCAAAGGGACAGCTAAGTTAGACTCACCAGATGAGTCTACACCAAGTCACACCAGTCAGGACGTGAGTGGGCGAGCCAGGCTCGCACCCTTAAGTCAGACCAGGCATGAAACACACCAAGCCAGACATCCAGGGGGTAGATGCAGTCCAATAGGACTCAACATAGGTTGCAAACTCCAAGATCCGCAAGGTTGGAAGTAAGGTTTGCTACCAGTTTGAACCAGAAATAGTCGAAAATGACAAAAGTCATAAATAAGAGTAATTTACCAACTTTGAGTGTCATCCTATCAATGTCTGGGAATTGGAAAAATAACTTATATGGGGGAACATGTGTCTCCTGAAGTTGTCAAAGGACAACTAATCGTTATCAAGCCCTCAAAGTGAAGATCCATACTGAAGTGTTGTTCCACTTCAGAGAGGATCACCTTGTGCACAATCAATCACACCATCATCACAATGAGGTCGGCCTAGTCTCAACAAGTGAGACCTTGGTTGTGGAAAGGGTAAGCCATCATGTAACTCAATTGGGAGAATGTGGTGCTACTTGAAGATCAACAAAATTAGAAGCATTCAGAACAACAGAGAGCTAGTCAGTAGTTTAGGGAGCATAGGTTACATGAAGGGATTGCCTCGAGGTGAGGATATAGTGTGTCTGCATCCTGAAGAGTGTCTATGTTCCTAGGGGTAGTTGTTTTGGTGAGTTGGACTCACTGTATATCAAGTTGGTGTAGGGTACCATTTTATTGTAACCAAGGTCTGAGACCTTTAATATCAATAAAGCTTGCTATTTACCTACATTCAAATCCATTGCAGACCCTTGCAAAGGATTCATGACTACCATTCTACTGCTTAGAAAGAAATCGGTTGGATTCAAGGCGTAATCCAGATCGGTTGGAATGAGCTGTGATCCCAAGGAGCAGTTCTAGTAGGCCGAAAATGGTGGCGCGCGAGGTTGGGAAAGCTAGCCCCGTGACACTTGGGATCTTGTTAATTTTCCCAAAGAAAGAAAGCCCATCAGATGTAAATGGGTGTTTAAAAAGAAATTTGGAGCAGATGGTCACTTAGAAAGGTATACGGCCAGATTAGTGGCTAAGGGCTACTCCCAAAGAGGGAGTTGATTTTGGTGAGATTTTCTCTCCTGTCGCTAAATTAACTTCTATTAGATTCTTGTTATCTGTTGCTAGTGCTTGTGATTTTGAGATAGAGAAAATGGATGTTAAAATTTCTTTTTTACATGGGGATCTTGAGGAGATTTATATGCGACAACCTGATGGTTTTTTTGTGAAAGGAGAAGAAAACTTGGTTTGTGGGTTAAAAAGATCTTTGTATGGTTTGAAACAGTCACCCAGAATGTGGTATCGGAAGCTTGATACTTTTGCATTGATGTTGGGATTTCTTAGGAGTGAAGAGGATCATTGTGTATATATTAAGGTTATTGATGATCATATTCTAATTATTATCTTGTATGTTGATGACATGTTGTTTATTGGTAACAACAAGGTAATGATTGGTGAACTCAAGAAACAACTTTCTAGTGTTTTTTATATGAAGGACTTGGGGGTTGCTAAATACATTCTTGGAATGGAAATAAAAAGAGATCATGGTAACATAAAGCTTTGGTTGAGTTAGAGTAAGTATGTTGATACTATTTTGCAGACGTTTAATATGCATGATTGTAAGCCAGTTAGTATTCATTTTCCAGTTGGTACTAAGTTGAGCTTGGATATGTGTCCTAATTTTGATGATGATATTGAGGATATGTCTAAGGTTCTTTATGCTAGTGTCATTGGTAGTTTAATGTATGCAATGGTTTGCACCAGACAGAATACAGCCCAAACAGTGGGAGTTCTAAGTAGGTTTATGTCTAACCTTGGTAAAGAGCACTGGACTTTTGTTAAAAGGGTGTTTAGATATTTGCGAGGTACTTCTGATTATTGTTTAGTTTATCATGGTACTGATAATGTGGTCAAGTCACTGGACATACAAGGATTTGTTGATGCAGATTGGGTAGGCGACTTGGATAGTCAAAGGTCCACTAGTAGGTGTGTGTTTACTTTTTTTGGAGGAGCAGTGGGTTGGATGAGTGAGTTGGATGAGTAAAAGGAAGCCGATGGTTTCTTTATCCACTACTGAAGCAAAGTATATGGTTGCTACCCATATTTCTAAGGAGGAAGTATGGTTACAAAGGTTGTGTATAGGTATTGGTTTCGATTGCAGGATAGTTCAAATTGGTTGTGATAGCTAGAGTGCAATTCATTTAGCCAAGAATCCTATGTATCATGCTCAGACAAAGCATGTGGATATACAATACCATTTTGTTCAAGAAATGATTGCTATTTGTTTGAGAAATGGTTGCTAATGGACAAATTGAGTTGAAGAAAATTGACACTGAGGATAATGTTGCATATTATCTTACCAAACCTATGAGCACATATAAGTTCATTTGGTGAAAAAAGGCCATGAGCCTTGTTTCTTGTACCTAGTTGATTCCATGATGGTATGATTCCCCTAGCTCTTGTGAGGTATTCAACAAGTGGGAGAATGTTGGGAATCAAGGTGTATCAACCTTGGAAATTACTAAGTTATTTATTTATTATTATTTTACATTTTCCCATGGATAAATATCTTTTTTGTTATTAAATATTTGTGCTCCATCAAAAGGAGCGTGAGATTTTGAGTTGGCATTTTTTCCACATGTTGGTGCCTTGAAAAATAAGTTATTAGTTGTCAAAAGATGCCCACTTAGTGGTATAACATGGAAAGCCTATTTTTAAGGATGTTATGATGGATTCTATGAAAACCGTAAGGGCTAAAAGTGGGGGATATTATTTTGGACGTGAGAATCATCTATGACACGTGTAAGAGAATCTTTGCATAGCTAATGATGGTTTATGACACATGTAAGAGAATCTCTTATTTTCTAGGGATTCTTATGATAACTTGTAAGAGGGTGTAATGTCATGTTTTACAAGAGACCATGTTTAGCATGTAAGGGGTCGAATGGATTTTTACCATGGTATTTTTGAACCTTTTTTTGACCCATGGTGATGTTTTATGGTTGTATTTTGAGCCC
Organism: Sequoia sempervirens; assembly: GCA_007258455.2. NCBI lineage: Eukaryota > Viridiplantae > Streptophyta > Pinopsida > Cupressales > Cupressaceae > Sequoia > Sequoia sempervirens. The sequence continues at coordinate 152,127 of VDFB02263068.1, forward strand.
CCATGAGTCTATGTATTGAGGGGTTGAGTTGGAGACATTAAGAGAGATTTTATAGGTACATAGACGCTTCCAGATTGAAGAGGAGTTAGAGTGATTGCATTGTGAAACACTATTGTTGTTAATACAACTACTCATCTCTTCTTTGGTGGAGTTTTTTCCCAAAAGGGTTTTTCCATGTAAACACTATGTCATGTGTTGTGTTTTTTGTTCTTTGCATTTTGATTGTTTACAGTTGTTTAAATCTCCATATGGTTTACACTGCATAATCTGGTTTATAGTAATCTATTAAAGCTTTATTATAGTTATTCCTCTATTGTTGTTCTAACAAAATGTCCAATATAAAGGTGAGATAAGCATACCACACTAGCACGAGCATAAATAAAATTAGAGATTGTAAAATAAAATATAATATTCTATTCCAATAAAGATGATATAAAAAATATTACAATTAACATAATAAACCATCAAATAGATAGACGAAGTACAAATATATAGGCCTATTAGATGCATTAATGAGTTAGGATGACAAATGTCAAATAGGTCACAAGTTAACTCCCAATTGAAAGTTAAATTAACTTAGCCAATTGAGACAAAGATGAAACTTAACAAACACCAATAAAACATATGAGAAAATTTCCTCACTTAATGACCTCAAATCGAGGTTACACATGTCATTATTAGATACCTTAGAAAACACAATATACTTAAGTAATATAACCTTAGATTCATAATATTTGATAAAATAATTCACTAAATGTAAGAAAATAAAATAATCCATCAACACTCCCATAAGTATAGCTTATTATCCATGTACAATGCCCTCCCTAAAATAAGAGAAAGGAGAAAAAATCCCCTACAAGAAGGTAAGAACTACCCCAAGAGATAAAAATTAGGATTGTGAAATCCCCACAAAAAAGTTACAATAGCCTCCTAAAATACTTGTAAGATTTAGCACATTGATGCATCCACATTAAAGAGAGAACCTAAACGTACACAGTCACATGGAAAGTATTGTAGTAGCTCCCTTTGCATCAAATAATGCATATTACTTTTAGAAGAAAGAAACCTTGAGTCATAGATACGCTAAATTCTCACTCTTATGGTAGAAGAAAGGGGTTAAAGGGGATTTATGTCTTTGGAAACTACCCAAAATTTTCTAAGTCAATTTTAAACTATGATTGATGTTGATCAATGAAATCGTGCATGGTATAAGATTCTAGTATAGAAACCATGTAAGAATGACTCAAAATAGGTAATCCATCTAAAGAAATAATAATTAGGTACTCATATAGAAGGTGTCAACATGAATGGTGATGGAGTAAAATTAGTGGAATTGTGAATAAACATATGAATTTTCATTATGGAAGCATGAAGTAGTGGAGAAAGAATTGGAGGGTCAAAATGTACTCTCATTACATCTAAAGAAGGATATGCAAATCCATGTGAGCTATTATAAAAGAGGAGAGAAATTTCCTCAATGTTTTCATCAAGATCCTAAAGATGAGATTGTACATATAGATATGAAAAATATGATAGGTAGACATCACAATGAACTAGATCCTATAAAGATATATAAACCCACTAAAGAGAATTTGGATAATCCAAGATCTTTGTTAAAATAATAGGAATTCGATGAGGATAAGAATCAAGAACATCAATATGTGTAAGAATATCTATGATGGTATCATTTAGGACTAAAAGATCCTTAGGATCTCCAAGAAACTTGTAAACACTAGTCCAAAGAGTACAAGGACAATTAATATGACAATAATCATAATAAATATTGAGATAATTAATTATTCCAGTCATTTTAGGACATGTTTTTTGTGTGTCCAATCAATATTCTCCCTTTACCCACTTAGCTTAGGAATTATTTCAAATAGATAGGGTAAGAATTCCTTTCAATCACAATATTATAGGATCCCTTCTCTCTAAGAATTATAGTCGTGTTTATTCAATGGGAAAATAATAGGGTGCAATAGGTGACCAAAACCCATGATGAACTATAATAAACCCTCTCAAATTAGTCAAACAATAGGCCAATCTAGATACCCCCTAGAAAACATCGATGACACTTTATGAATAGTGAGATTATAATTTAGTCAATCAAAGGACCCTTCAAATGAATTAACCAAAACACCCAAAAACACATAATGATGACACTTTATACTAGTATTAGTGTAATTTCCACTTGCCAAAATTGACTATGTGGCCTCTATCTTAGTGTTTTATAGATGCAAAATATGACAAATATGTTGGAACTGCAATTTTGAAGTATAATAGGAACAATCAAAATACACTAATGGGAAGTACATAAAAGAGCATACGTTTAAAAATGACACCTAAAAATGAGTTAATATGAGCTCAAATGAAGCTCGAGAAGTTCCAAATATGATATTTGCTTAGCAACACTTGTAACAAATTATAAATTATTAAAATTTAGACACAAAAATTAGAAATGCAATGTACCAATGTGAATCCATTAAAATTTTAGACCAAATAAAAAATTGCTTTGAAATCTACACCCAAATGGCTGAGAATAAATTCTTTAATGTTTAAATGTCAAAAATCAATAATGCATCAATGGTCTTAAAACTACCCAAAGCTGTTGGAAATCACATTAAGTCCAAAAACCCATTGGAGAGAATCTCAAAATTACTTGTAAACACCTAAAATATCCACATTGCTCTCAATTTTATTCCTCCTAAGCATTAATTAGATAAGACCAATTATTTAAGTAACCTCCCCAATTATCTTCATAACATAAATTAAATAAATTTTAATAATTTATTTTAATTGATCTATCCTTTATCCCCCTTTCCTCTATAGTCCATTCTTAATTAAATAAATTCATATTTATTTAAGTTCACCCTTTCATAATCTTATCCTCCAAAATTAAATAAATACAATTATTTATTTAATTTTCCTAAAACTACCCCTCAATCAATTTGTTGACTTTAACTAATTAGTTGTTTAATTAATCCACTTGCACAAATCAAAACATGATTAATCTAATTAATCACTTGTCACACCCTCTTATAAAATCCTAGACATCCATCTTCTCCTATAATATCCACACCATCTATTTTAGACATGTGATCTTCACATGTGTGAGATCTCACTTGTCAAATATCACCTCCCCATGTGGTCCTCACATATATGTGAGATTACACACGTCATAATCCCATATACCTATGTGATTCTCACACATTTGTAAGAGGAATCACATGTCGTATCACTCTTCCCCATGGTCCTTTTCACATATGTGTGAGGACCTTCAATCTCTACCATTTTATCAAAATAAGGTAAACTCAACCATCCAAATTCCCTTGATCCTTCCCCTCTCCAAGTGCACCAATCATAAGGTGTCACTTGGAGGCTTCTCCTTCAAATATCTCATACAACCTTAGCCATTGATCTCAAGATCCAATCTCAACCCTTGACCATTTACCTTCAAAATCTATAAATGGACCCTATTGGAGGCCATTTTCAACAACACATATTGAATCTAATGTTATGTTGTTGGTTTTGAGAGCAAATATGTACCTTCCAATCACTTAATGACACATCTTGAGCACAACTACACATAGTTGTACAACAAAAGTTTTTGGGGAGATGTTTTGGAAGACTTCTCAAGCTGGGTGCTCAACCTCTTCAAGCTTAAATGGAGGTGCAAAGGGAGGCAAGTTATAAGTTTCTTTTATTTACATTTGAGTCTTTGTTTTGTGTCTCATTTCTCCTTGTTCACATTTTGTCATGTTTGGTGGGACTCTTTTCCCAATATTAATATTTGTTCTTGGGGCCTCTTTTTGAGATTTTAATTTATTTTTTTGGATGTTCTTGGACGTGTTTTAGGTCTCCAATATATTTTCCTTATGTTGTGTCATCTTTTTTGAGACTTATCTTCACCTTTTGGCACAAGAAACACATTGTGTGAAATTGATAAATAATGGAATTTGTGTAGATGACACACACATGTGGTGCCTCTACATGATCCTATGTTGCCCCTCAAATTACTCTTTTTCTTGATCTTAATGTTATCCTTACAATTTTTAAGACTCCTATGGTCTTACTAACATTGTTCTTCTAGTTTCTTATACTTTTTTTGGAGTGTAGTAGTTATTTTGTGGTTTTTTTTCACTCTTTTCATTAGATTTTTGTGGATGTCCTTTTGTAATGTTTCACCATTATTTGGTCACAAGAATCATTCCTAACCTTAAATTTACAAGATTGGAGTGATTTAAGAGCTAAATTTTATGTTTTACAAGTTTGTGGATCTCTCATTGTAGACAACCCTTGGCTTGGCATCCATGCATGGACCCTAGTTTTTGTACACTTGGCCTAGTGTTTGTGCACAAACCCTCATTTCTTAGTGTTTGTGTGTGAAGCCTTATTTCTACACTTGGTATAACATTTGTGCCTTTTCCTTGGTATTTCTATAATTCTCCAAGCATCTATGCAATGACCTATGAAATTTATGTATCTTCCCTGGTGTTTTTGCTGTGTGTATTGGTGTGTTTTCTATTGTTTTGTTTCTCTAGCATTAATTTTAGTCATTTTGCATAATTTTTTCTTTTTGGATTTGAATACCTTGAATATCTTTCTATTAACTTGCAGGTTTGCCTAAAAAAACCACCCAAACATTATCAAATCTCTTTCTTGTATGTTTTTACAAACATTCAATTTGAAGGTTAAAATTAACTCATGTGATGTGTCTTCAATCTTCCCAAAGTGCAAAAATCTTGGAGATAAAAAAATTTCACCTTTTTAGTGGGTGTACCTAAGCATTTCATCATCTTAGGGTACACCCAAACCATATGTTTTGATGGGGTATAAAGGGGAAAAAGAAAAAGGTGTAAATCAAAGACATGTTTAAGTCAACATTGGCACCCTTTTTCATAAGGAGACAATTGGAATTGTCTATGAAAACATTCTTGTAGATGGACTACTATTCATAGAATGAGGCCTCACATACCTTCAGGTATATAAAAGACTCCTCTAGTCATCTTGTACAAGCCTATCCTACTTGACCATTTGGTTATGCTTGGTTATGATGCACTAGTAAGAAGCTAGTACCAAAAAAAATTCACCTTTGTGCCTATAGAAATGAGTTTGTAGGCTATGCATGCTCTCCCCTTGTTCAATAAGATCAATTTTGTGTGATAATTTTTTTTAGTGCCTCAATAGAGGCCCTACATATCATTCCTATACAAGGCATATTGGTGGGATTGCAATCACTCGCACACCCATTACTTGAATAACCTAGGTTGTTGGTGTTTTTTTTATTATTATTATGATAAACCCTTGCTTGTCGTTACCATTAAAATATCCAAAATAAACCTCCAAACTTTGATTCCAAATTCCAAATCCATGAAAATCAACAGCCAAAGTATGAAACTCACATCCCATCATCCTAATTTAAACCACCAGATCCCTTCTCTTAATCATAATCCCTTAATCCTAATCCTTTCCATCATCCAAATCCCCAACCCTAGTCACTTATATCCCATCTAATCCATAATATTCTCTACCATCCCAATCCCTATTCAATCCAATTGACCCCCCACCTACCTATCCAAATCAAAACACATAATCCAAGACCTTAAACTAAATCCAAAATCCAATCAATTAAAATTTTCTTGGGAACCTAGCCTATCCTAACTATAGGCATCAAAATATAATCCTTGGTTTGGAAATTAACTTTACCTAAATATAGAGCATCAACCAAATCAAAATTATCCTAAGGTCTTGACCCTTGATCCATCTCCAATCCAAAACCTAATTCATAATCTAGCTTCACAATCCAATCCCAAAATCCACTAATCCAAAATTTCATTATCTATCAAGATTAAACCATCAAAAAGCATATCCAAAATTAAAACCAATCTTTGGAGAAGTCAAAATCAAACTCTATAATCATATTGAAAATTAAATGTCAGCCAAAGATTGACACCTTCATCCCTCCATCCAATCATAATACAAATTCCATGCACCTCAATCCGCCATCTTGAAATCAACCCCTTAATCCAAATGACACACCTTAATAATCCTAAACATTGTCCTTGTCTTGATAAAAAATCCCTAGGTAATCAAATCCAAATCAAATGAAATCCAAAATCCTAGGTAATCATAATCAATTCCCCTCCATGAATCCCAAACCTAAATCAACTATCCTCTAATACAATCCACTAAAATAAAAATTGAATCAAAGATCAAAACCCTAAGATCAACCATCCAATCCTAATTGAGCTTGCTTAAGACCTTATAAAAAATAAAGTTAGCAAACCAAAACCAAATAAAAATTAAACTTTCTTAGGAACGTTTCCTATAGAAAATATAGCAATCTAAAATCTAAAATCAATGCTTGCTTATGAATGTTGCCTATCTTAAATATAGAAGATTCAATCAAATAAAATAACCCTAGGGTCTTGATCCTTGATCCTTTCATCTAATTCAATCCAAAACAACCCTATCCATATCCAATCCAACCGTTCCAATCCCAAAACCAAAACTTATCCAAAATTTAAGCTTAAAAAATAAATCTCAAAATCATTCGCTATCAAAGAAAAATCTAAAATCCAAATTATCCCATTAAACAACCTTAATCTAAACCACCATAATGAATCAATTATTTTTTTATGACTTTCATCATCAATCTAAAACTCCCTTATTTGATGATGATGATGATGATTGTATTCATGTTTACAAAGATTAGTATGACCTCTTTTCACATAACGGTAATGATGATGAGTCTTGTGAATTAAGATAATTTCATCAAGAATCCCTAGATGGCATTACCTTAATAAAGCTTGCCACTAGATTTAACCACCCAAGAATCAACCATCAAGACCAAGAATTTTCTAGTAGAATCTATCTCACCAATCTTAAATGCATACATGTTGGGAATCCTTATTCCACCTTTGACAAGGGAACCATCCCTTTAATCCAATCCCCTCATTTCCCATCTATTTCCCAATCCCCATCTCCTTTGAGCACCTTGTAGCCTCCTCCTCTTATGCCAATCCCTCATCCTGAAAACATTCGTAATCTAAACACCAATAAACCAAAACATACTTGAAGTAATTTCTCCAAGGGATATTTGAAAACAATCCTAAGCCACAAAGTTATGGAATGTTGCCACATTGATAATTCTATTCCATCCACATGTATCATTGACCATGCAATCGTCAATCCAAATTTTTGCAAAACTTGCATATCCAAAAATATCAAAGAGGCTTCTACCATCCATGTGTGCAACTCCAAAATTCCATCCATGCACTAATCGCTAGCAACATAAAACACCACCCCTCCCTCTTCTCATCCAATCAAATATAGCTATGTCAAGAGATTGTCTTATAACACACCCATATATGTCCTCATCCAAATCAAGATCCAAGCATCCCAACTAACCCCCTCCATGATCCCTTACCATCTCAAGACTAAAAAATCCCTATTGAACCCATTTCTTAATCACAAAACTATCATCTCGACTCCTCCACCTTTATCCCATCCAGTTTTCTCATTGTTGAGCAAACTACAATCACCACCAATCCCTACCCATTTAAAAATGGAATTTCATCTTATTTTTGGAACAAGTATCCCATCACCAAATAGATTTTTCAAAGCATGCATTATCAAGGTAAGGGATTAGGCCTTTACAAGTAAGGAATCTTGGAATCCATACACATCAAATATGATCTAATATTTTAGGGCCTTGGCTACATATTTCATAACAAAAACATTGGTAACACCTCCACCAATGCTAAGGAAACTTCCTCCAACATCCAAATATATGCCTCCTTTCACTCCTATCAAAAGTACACCACTAATCATTCCATCAACCCCATCACCAACAACACTAATCCCTTCATTAATCTCACTATCCCTTCCCCTAACTCTAATAATCTATCACCTCAAATCCCCAACAAATATCAACAAGCACACACATTATTGGACATATTCCAACATGATGAAGCCAAAACCTTATTCATGGGATGTCATGATCTCCCCATGGGAGCATAAAACCTCTTTTGGAAAAGCCACCTTAGCATCCATTAAGGTTTCTACAAACATCTATGAATGTAATGTTCATTTAAATGGTCCATTCGACGTGGTTATTCCACAAGGGACATTATCTAAAAAAATGTTTGAGTCTGAATCCACCTCCTTATGCCCCATCCACAAATCCAACTCTACCTCCCCTTCCACCAATTCTATTGATTCCTTCCCATTCCACATAAAATAATAAGCTCAAAATAAAAATCAAAGTCATAATTTTTTTATTATTAAAGATGAGTGCATTGTGTCATGGTGAACATTGTTTCTATGATGCCTTGGATGAGTACCATGATGAAAACCTAGCAAAAAAATTTCATGCATACATCTTTACTATCTAAGAACACCTTACACTTGCGGGAAAGCTTCTCCCATCTCATTTTCCTCATCTAACTTATACTATCTACCCATTACTTACTTCCACACCTATCCCATCATACCCAATCCACCCTCCCTTCTTTCTTTCAATATTGATAAGGATATTAGAAATATCTCCAAGCATAATTTAGACAATACAGACCTTAATTTATCTATAGTTAATACCTCTTACAACCATCATCTCTCACATTCATCTTTGCAAGTTCATGGCTCTTTCAACACAAACAACACATTATTGTGACACTTGTGAAATCTCCATAGTTCTTGTGTATGATTTCTTGACATCCTTGAAATCTCTACAATTCATGTGCATGATCCATTAGTGTCCCTATAGATTATTTGGTGCTTATACAAATTCCTTGGCACTTGTGCATAACCCTTAGCACTTATATAATCTCCCTATCATCGATTAGTCTCCCTAGTGCCTATACATCCCTAATGCCTATATAGTCTTCCTTGGTGCTTATGCAGTCTTATCTAGTTCATGTGCATGGTCCTATAATTCCTATGCATAACCCCTAGCATACATGCAATATCCCCATCGCCTACAATTTCTTGTGAACATCTATTCCTTCTCACCATCATAAACCATCATGCAATCCTCTATAATAAACAAAAAATTTCCTACCTTCCTGCATGATGGCACCACCCTTATAGATCATATATGTAAATCTTTCCACATACCCTCATCCCTCCCGTCTTATTTATCCATATCACATAAATATGTTTACTGTAATATTCTTTATACTACATTTCCTACAAGAATCCAATGCCACATTACTCCTTCCTCATCTATCTAAAAAATACCTTTGATTTCATCCTTCTCCCTTGTGATCAATTCTGAGCCTTTATCTCTGGTCTAATCTTAGAGAATCCATTTAAATGCATGCACTCATAATCCATGTAGTCTTTCCAGCCAATCTAGTGTATCATCTAAAGCATCCTTTATTTTTTCTTTGAGATTCAATATAAACCTTGATCTATTTCTTTCAAGTTCGAATCATTAGGATAACTCATTCACAATCCTTGTGTTCTCATTGTCACTATCTCTATCATCATCATCAATTAATCAACCAATTTTTAGCTTGACTAGGGGTAATTTCTTTGTTATTATTTGTATTGTTGTGCATGCTTTCTTTCTTTCTTCTATGTATTATCCTTTATTTGCATTTCTAATGATCCTAGAAATAGAGCACCACAATGAAATCATGGTGACATATAGCATATGTTTGCTCACAACCTTTTTCTTTTGGGTTAGTCCTTTTTCACTTAACACATTGTCACCTTGGTCCATGATTCTAAGTGTTATATCAAAAAAAGGTTTTTCAAACCATATTTTCATGACTATCCCTCTCTTCCATCTCTTAATCCATATTATCCTCTCTTTCCATCCTTTTATATCCTTTTACCTTTATCCTCTAATCCCCTAAAATATTTCAAAACACACCTATCCTCTTGAGGGGGCATAACTACCTACCTACCTCTTCATCATCACTCCTCTCCTTCAAAAAAATGGGGCATCCTACCACTAGTCTCATCTCTTCAAAAGCCATTATATTTTATTATTTTTTGAAATTACATTGCTTTGTCTAGTTGCAACACCATCTCAAAGAGGGAAAAAATGCAGGCACCTAGAACTACACTTGATTTTAACATGTCACAAAATTACATGCATTTAAAATCAAGGGTATTATCAAATAAATGCAAGCACCTAATGACATGAGAGGAATCACATGTCATATCACTCTTTCCCATGATCCTTCTCACACATGTATGATAACCTTTAATCTCCACTATTTTATCAAAATAAGGTATTACAAACTATCCAAATCCGCTTGATCCTTTCCCTTTCCAAGTGCATTGATCACAAGATGCCACTTGGAGGTTTCTCCTTCCTCCAAATCTATCATGCAACCTTAGCCATTGATCTCAAGATCCAATCTCAACCCTTGATCATTTACCCTCAAAATATATAAATGAACTCTCTTGAAGGACATTTTTAACAACACATATTGAATGTAGTATTATACTACTATTTTTTAGAGCAACTACACACCTTCCTATAACTTAGTAACAGATTTTGAGTGCAACTACCCATAGGTGTACACTAAGAGGTTTTGGTAAAATATTTTAGAAGACTTCTCAAATTGAGTGCTCAACCTCTTGAAGCTCAAATGTAGGTATAAAGGGAGGCAAGGTATAAGGTTCTTTTGAGTACATTTTAATATTTGCTAAATTTGCTTCATTTCCCCTCGTTCACACTACCTTAAATGGAGTATGCCTTCAAAACATTCTAGATTATGTTAGGATCCCAAAACCACTTTCATTTTTTTTTGAAAACTATGTCCAAATAGAAAAACCACCCTTTGTAAGAGTGGAACCACATGATGGGTGAAAGTAATCTCTAAGGTATAGAAAATATCTATTAAGTGTTGTCATCATGGATTCGAGTTGGTGGTGATTGTGTTTTAGTATTTTCCATCATTGGAATGACTAATAACAACTATATGTTAGGGTTGATAAGGGCCATTATAATCCCATACGATATCAATACCGTCAAGATAATAATTGAACTATTAGGGGTATTTGGTACCTTGGTTGATAGTATTTGTCATAGGTTCCTATGCCAATGTACTCGTTAGTATTCCATAGGTGAGTGACTCAATAAAAGTCCCCCACAATCGTTAAACATGTAAAAACCTTAAAAGAATAAAAAAATCCTAGTTTATAATGAATCAAGTGAGTAAAAGTTTTAAAAAAATTCTAACGTTTGGCCAACAAAGTAGTTTAGGTGAAATCAAGTGGGTAAGATTATGTATTTTTACCAAAAAACTAGTTTTAGGTGAATCTATTTCACCTTAAACTACTTTGCATCGATATGGCACAAAGAGATTCAAGTAAAAAACTTTTTCTCAAAACTATTAAATTGATATAATTTAATTTTAAAATTCAAACTAGGTTGAATTTATATCCAATATTTTGAATGAATTTTTTTTGGATGAAAGAATTGTGGCCAAAGAACTTTTGTCTAAAATTGTCTATGTGGTAGCCTAACCCCTCTTTTGGAGAAAATTTAACAAAAAAATTATAACTTGGAATTTCTCCAACCAAGGGTACTTTCATGAAAATATGAAAATATCATTTTATAGAGCTTAGTATTTAAAATAATGCTAGATCCCAAGCGATATTACCTATTTACTATTATCTTGTTTGGTTAAATTGATTGAATAAATGAATGTGTTTTATGGATCTTTACATGAATGCGTTTTATTAATCTTTATATGAATAAGTTTAATGAATCTTGAATGAAAATATGATGAATGAATGATTGATGCACTTTGTTATTTTATAATGTTTCTAACTATGAAATGTATGATGCATATGATTATGATGTGTTTGGCTAACTATGGTTGTGATGTGCCAAGTTGAGTGCAGGAACATGTTCAATCCTTCAGAAGAGAGGGGGAGTATGATCACTAAGGAGAAGAACTTGGTCTAGTAACCCTTAATGAGCCTAACTGAGAGATCACACACTCATGTCCAAATTGGTCATATAGAGAGTCAAGTCAGTTTTGGGGAAAGGTAAGTAATCTTTGTTGTGAATGTTGTGATTGAGATTTGTGATTAAATCTTGATGTCTAGTGTCAATCTTTCCTTGTATGCTTATTGTTGTATCAATGTGATATATGTATAAGATGTATATATATGTCTATATGTACATGTCTATGATAGACTCATACATGTGAGTAAATATGTACATAAGCATACACGTATGTAGATGTACCTACACATACTCATGAATGGATCACCCATATGTGTGGGGATACTGAATGGACTAAATTTACATATATATGCATCCAATGTATTTATGTCAATTGATGGGATAGTATGTATATGTATTTTATAAAGATAATGAAATGAGATCACATATATGTATATGTGGTATAAACATATATATATATATTTCTATATAATCGTACATATATGTATATGCATAATACTATTCTTTATTTATATAAATAAGTTTATAAATTATATATGTATGTATCAATTATATATATATAAGATTTGAAGTTATTAATATAAATCATAAACCGTGTAAGATAGCGCTGAACATATTATGCAACAATGCATATAATATAAACCATGGTGTGAATGAAACATAAAGCACAACTTTATGTGGTGAATAATCCAACGTATAAAGTGAAACATGACCAAGTCAAACATTAAAAAAAAGCACGTATAAAACATTGCAGTGGTGTTAAGCGCTTAAGAAGGGGAAGTAAATGTTGTGAGCGATAAAGAATTAGTCTGCAAGTTGCACCTATGAAGGTGGCATTGAAAGCTTTGAGGTGGTGCCATATTTAGGAGAGGTTGTAATGCAAAAGAAGTCTATGAATGCAAAAAAGCCTGCAAATAAGTGATTTGAACCAGTCAAGTGCAAAGTTTGAATTGTTTTGAAATCGAATTTGAATTAGGAAACCTGTATTCAACTTGTTTTCCTAAATACTAAGTCGACTCAGCCATGAATCTGTAATGTCTTGCAAACCTATGAGTGAGTCATTGCATGAGGAAGAAAGATGGTAGAAATACTTACTTGATTGTAGCCTTCGGCTGCTGAAAAATTAGTATAAATAGAGGTGCCCATTTTACCAAATGCTACACTTATCTTTCTAAATATCTTGATGCTATTTTGCTATGAGTGTGAGAGCTTATGAGTTGAGAGTTTTTTGGTTCTTTGTATTTGTGGTTATTGTGAGATTTTGTGAGAATTTAGAAGAGGATAGACATGTAAAATTTGGAGGAGGTATCGATCAATTGGAGGATTCATACTAGGAAGGAGATATCATTTGGAGCTTATATAGGCATGCTAGTTTCTATTCCTTTATCTTTATATTGGAAAGGATAAATCAGTTATTTACTATGTTGGGAAAATAGTGTTTTTGAATATGTTATGGAGTTTTTTTAATGATTATTTATTTCATGGTTATGCAATATGTTGTAGAACATATCTTGTTGATTATGTATTTATGTACCCTATATATCAGAGTTTATTTGAGTCTAGCATAGTTATTCTATGTGTAGTTATCTTTGCTATACATAGGCGGTCTATGTTAGACGTTTGTAGCATTATGCAAGATGTTGTTTAAAAACTTTGGTAGTATAGTTGTATTGTTATGGGATAATTAGGTGGGGTTATTCCTGGGATTGGTCAGGTTTGTGGGAAAGGGAGTAACCTAGATATAGAGTATAATGGTCATTATAAACCAAATCAAGTTAGGAAGGTGGGTGAATGTGTGACATCTACTCTAAGTTATGGTAATGAAAACTTTGGCCAAAGTAGTGTAAGTAGCCACTATTTACACTATTGGTTTCACTGTGATTCAAGATTATGTACTAGGCACGAGAAGTTGATACATGTAAGTTGTAACCACTGTATGTTAGTTTAGAAATGCATAGGACACAACACCAAGCTCATAATAGGCTATTGTTATGAGGTTACCAAGCCAATCTCTTCATTGAAGGGTAGGGCCATCTTACCAATTAGGTAGATGTGTGGCGGACCACAATAAGTACATGGTTGGAAAAAAAGCGCTTGAGTGATGCTTCTCCTCTTTAGTTGGTAGCCAAGATTTGAGGGGGAACTCCTAGACCATTGTACTTTATACTTGTTGAAAGCTTGTTTAAGCTATGCATGTAATTTATATCCATCTCTATTGAAATTGAAAAGATGAAATGTCATATGGAATTCATGTATCATTATTTGAATCAATGAAAGGAATTATTTTGTATGCAATGGAAAATTTTGAAATATGTTTCAAATGTGGATTTATTATTCAATGGAATTTTTTTTTTATTACTCTTAAAGATTAGATGCATAAACTATTCACTTGTGGGTAAAACATAAGAAAAAATACCGTGTAGAATAATGGGAATGCTACATGTGGTATCAAAGCTATCAGGTTTAGCTTTGGAACCTATGTGCTCGCTATGTTTCCAATCCAAATTATGAGAATCTAATGTTTGGAAATTCTTGTGCCAGGATGGTGCGTCTTAGGAAGACTGCAAGGAAATCAGTGATCGGAAATGAATGTTACCTATGGTCCACGAAGGAAAGACAAGCCCTTATTTGTACCATTGAGGGAACCAACCATGACAATGCCATTTGGCTAAGCGATACTAAGACATTCAATCATGATCTATCGTGAATTAGCCAAGACAAGAGAAGGATGAGAGATGAAGCCAATTTCAACTATCTACCTCTTGTCTCACTGGAAAAATTGGACTCCTTATCACTTTCTAGGGCTATACCCTCAGAATGTAGTGTTACTACAACAATGTTATTTAGGGACCCTTGTGTTATACCTATGTCTAAAATTTTTGTAATAGCCTCAAGTGGCGAATTGTAGGAATATGTTCCCTGAAATTATGTATCAGAAGATAAATCTGAGGGATAGTACCCTTTTTGGAATAGCAGTGATAAAAAATCAGAGGGTTATACCCCATGTAGCTATGTATCAGAAAGAGAATCCAAGGGATGCTCTCCCTTGATCTATCTTAATAGTCACTCTATGTAAACATAAGGATATTGAAATCCTTCATCATATTAAAATAAAAAAACATGTGTAAAAGTTATTTATGATATTCTTATATGAATGACTATTTTTTAATTCTTGTAGAGCATTAAGTAAACTTTCATAGATCTAATTAAATGAAACTTCCAAGTAAACTGATCTTGGAAAATGGTTAGAACATGAACTAACATCGAGGGAAGTAAAGAAGTAGGACAAGTTACCAAAAATGCGGAAGCTAAGTTGGACCACATGTTATCTTTAATGGATGAAACAAGAGAAAGGATAGGAATATCAAACAAGAAGTAAGGGGTAAAGAAAGTGTATAAGAAGTTCCAAACAATGATGAGGAAGTACCTCATAATGAAGAGGAATGGGATAATTCTCGAGATCACACCCATTCTAGTGAACAAGAGGACGAGGAGTTGCATTTGAAGTCAGAAGGAACTAAAAGGAAGAGATTGGCCAATGAGTTGTCTTGAGACATGAAGAAAATCACTCCTAAGTTTGAGGGTTGTGCTACTGGGGATATAGATGAAGCTTGGCTTGTAGATATGGAAAATTACTTTGAGATTAGAAATTACTCCAAAGTCACTAAAGCCATCTGGGGAGCATACCAGTTGGCAGGAGAAGAATCCAACTGGTGGATGAACAATAAAATGGAGTTAAGACTCAGTTCTTTGAAGCTAACATGGAGAAAGTTTGTGGAGATCTTCGGGAAATGGGGGTTACCACAACTCTTCTATGATCAAAAGCTCATTGATTTCCAGAATCTTAAGTAAGGAGATTCTTTAGTGAATGAATATTGAGAAAAGTTCACTCGTCTCCTGAGGTATGTACCCATGTACCAAAATGATGAATGGTTCCAGATAAGGAAGTTTATTATGGGACTGAATACCTAAATAGGTGGTGAAGTAGACATACATGGTCCAACAACCATGGACTTGGTGTATGAAAAATATTTTAAGAAAGAGCAGAAGTTAAGTCCATTTCAATCTATTGAAAAAGGAATAAAATTTTTAACTTGGCGTAGCTAATCAAGCACCAAGAAGACACAATGAAGGGAAACGTTTTCAAAAGCAAGGGGATAAGGGACCTCAAGAAAGGTGGAATGAACCAAGAAGATACCAAAGAGGAAGTAACAACTATAATAACAACAATAGAGATATTGGAAATGTTAAGAACTTTGGGAGACCTACGAAAAGGAAGGGATTAGTAAATATATGTTTTACATGTGGAGGGGATAACTATGCTAATTGGTGCCCTAGTAAGTCAATGAAATCTTAACCATGTGGGAATCCTCTTCCTCCACAAGAAGCTACATTTCAATAGAGGATACATGCTACAGTAGACAACCAGAAGGCTAAGTATCAAATCACTCTAGTAGATGTCTCAAGTATTTTTTTTGACATTCCTATCCCAATTTTAATAGATACTAATGCCACATAAAATTTTATTTCTCCTAAATAGCAATTCAAATGTCTACGAAGGCTGGTTTTATGTAAAAATCTTGGGTTGTGGAGTTGCAAACCAAACAAGAGTTGTTGTGAGTCAATGTCTATTTGAAGAAAGGTTATAACTTCCTAGTTTCTCTATAGAGGTGAATCTGTACATAGCTCCCTTAGGTTCTACTGATGTCATCCTAGGAATGAAATGGTTATGGAAGTATAGAGCTAAAGTGGATTGCCATGCTAAAACTATCTAGGGCTTATATGACCTAGGTAACCAAGTTTATATGCAAGGAACACCTAGAGAAGTGTAACTGTGACAGATTTATGTTGTGCAAATGCATAGGTAAAAAAGGAAACCTTGTCAACTCTTCGCAGTGAAGATGAATAAAATTGAGGAATACAAGGAAGTCATCCTCCAAGATGATGTCACATATTATGGACCTCAAGATTCTCAAGAGGTTGAAGAAGGAGAAGTAGTGGAAATAGGAAAAATGGATATGGAGAAATATCTAATTCTATGGAAATTTATGAATGTATTTCCAGATGAACTAACTAGATTGCCTCCCAAGAGAGTGTTTGATTTCTCTATTGATATAGTCCTTGGTTTAGAACCTGTATTGAAAGTACCGTATAGGATGACCACAACTGAATTGATGGAATTGAAGGCACAATTAGAGGAATTGTTGTCTAAAGGATTAATAAGACCCATTGTTTCACCCTGGGGAGTGCCAACAATCTTTGTTAAGAAGAAAGATGGTACATTGCACTTATGTATTGACTATCATTTGCTCAACAAGGAAATGGTAAAGAATAAGTATCCATTACCATGTATTGATGATATCTTTTATGAAATGTGGGGTGTGGTTTTGTTTCAAAGATTGATCTAGGTTCTGGATATCATCAACTAAGAATCAAAGATGTAGATTTTTTTAAGTCAACCTTCAAAACTAGATATGGACATTACGAGTTCACAATCTTACCTTTTGGACTGATGAATGCTCCAGTGACATTCATGAAATTAATGAATAATGTGTTTAGAGATTGCTTGGATAGGTTTGTGTTGGTATTCTTGAATGAAATTTTAATCTACTCAGAGAACAAGGAAGAAAATCAACAACATCTGGAGTTGGTGTTGCAGTGATTAAGAGAACATAAGTTGTATGGGAAACTCTCACAGTGTATCTTTTACCAAAAAGAGGTACAATATTTAGGTCATGTAATCTCAAAAATGGAATTGCAGTTGATCTTGCAAAGATTAAAGCAGTATTAGAATGACCAGTGCCCAAGAGTGTACTTGAAGTCAAAATTTTTATGGGTTTGGCTAGATATTACCGTAAGTTTGTAGAGAATTTTTCAAGGGTAGCATTTCCCATCAAATATTTGCAAAGAAAAGGTAAGAAGTTTGAGTGGATAGAGAAATTTCAAATGGAATTTGATCTACTCAAAGAAAAGTTAACCATGACTCCAATACTAAAGGTACTAGATTCAAATGGTAACTATATTGTTATTATGGATGTGCTAGGAGAAGGATTGGGTGGAGTGTTGATGCAGGATGGAAAAGTCATAGCATATGAATCAAGAAAGCAAAATCCCTATGAAAAAATACTTCACGTGATTTAGAGTTAGCAACAGTTGTTCATGCACTACAAATTGGAGATACTATCTATTGGGAAAACCCTTTGAACCCAAGACCTATTACCATGGTATCAAATATTTTTTCATCCAACCTAATCTTAATGCAAGGAAGAGAAGGTGGTTAGAACTAATATCAAACTATGATTTCAACATTAGTTATATCAAGGGGAAAGAGAATCAGGTTATTGATGCTTTGAGTCATAGAAGGCATATCTCCTTGATGGTGTCAATTTAAATTGACTTTAAGAGTCAAGTGTTGCAATAATCCAAGGGTGATGAGTTCTATGAACAAGTCAAGAAAGCACTCTAGGATGATCCTCAAGATCAAAGGTATGAGGGGTATATCCTTGAACCAAATGGATTATTGACATTTCAAGGGAGAATTTACGTACCTAACTCTGGTGAATTAAGGAACTTGGTGTGGAAGGAAGTTCACAATGTGCCATATTTAGGACATCTTGGTGTCACCAAAATGTTGGCTGATGTAAATCCATTATATTTCTGGAAGGGTATGAAAGGAAATGTTGTAAGGTTTGAAGCTAGTTGCTTGGAGTGCCATAGAGTGAAGGTAGAGCATCATTACCTTGTAGGTCTTTTTTATCCACATGATTTTCTAGAAAGTAAGTGGCAAGTCATTAGCATGAACATTGTGTAAGGATTACCTATATCAAGGAATAGGCACAATGCCATTTTGGTAGTGGTGGACAAGCTCACTAAGGTAGCCCACTTTATACCAGGAAATTTGATTGATGGAGCTTCTGTAATAGCTCAAAAGTTTGTGCAAGATATTTTTAGATTAAATGGGATTCCTGAGAAGACTATATCTAAAAGGGATGCTTGTGTGACATCTAGATTTTGGCAAACCCTCTTTTCTGCACTTGGAATGAAATTGAATATAAGTTTTGCATATCATATAGAAATAGATGGACAAACTGAAAGGGTAAATAAGTTGGCTCCATTTAAAGCATTATATGGTAGGAAATGTCAAACACGTATAAGTTGGGATAAGCTAGAAGATAGGATAAGCCTTGGGCTAGAGATGTTATCAAAAATGGAGGAGAAAGTTGGAATTATTAAGCAGAGATTAGCAGAAGCTAATGATAGGTAGAAAATTTATGCAAATGCCAAACAGGTACCCAAAAGTTTCTTAGGAGGAGAAAAGGTTTTGTTAAGGGTCAAACCTCATAAGAGTTCTATCAAGTTTGGAAAGTCATCCAAACTAGCTTTGTGCTATGTAGGTCATTTTGAGGTTCTTGAGGAGATCAACCCTATAGCATATAGGACTGCTTTTCCACTAGCTCTTGCCAGGATGCATGATGTTTTTCATGTATCATATCTTAAGAAGTATACCCCAGGTGATATCCATGTTATTGAATGGAATGCTTTATAGGTGCAGGATCCAGGGGTGGTAATAATCAATCCTCTCAAGGTGTTTGAAACACGTAAGCTCCACCTACGTAATAGAGAGGTTCTATAGTGCAAATTCCAATGGGACCAGTATGGAGAAGATTCTGCCGCTTGGGAAGATTATGCTAAGATAAAGCATAAGTTTTCACAAGTCTTGCAAGATTTTGAAAAATCTAGAGTACAATAATTTTTTGAAATGTGATGATGTATGGATGATTATTGTGTGATGTTTTATGTTATGTCCTTGGTGATACTTAATAAATCATCGGGGATGATGATTCATAAGGGGGGGAATATGTTACACCTCAAGCGATATTACATATTTACTATTATCTTTACATTGATTGAATAAATGAATGTGTTTTATGGATCTTTACATGAATGTGTTTTATTAATCTTTATATGAATATGTTTAATGAATCTTGAATGAAAATATGATGAATGAATGATTGATGCACTTTTCTATTTTATAATGTTTCTAACTATGAAATGTATGATGTGTATGATTATGATGTGTTCAGCTAATTATGGTTATGATATGCCAAGTTGAGTGTAGGAACAGGTTCATCCTCTAGAAGAGAGGGGAAGTATCACTCAGGAGAAGAACTTGGTCTGGTAGCCCTTAATGAGCCTAACCGAGTGATCACACACTTACGTCCTAATTGGTCATATAGAGAGTCAAGTCAGTTTTCAGGAAAGGTAAGTAATCTTTGTTGTGAATGTTGTGATTAAGTCTTGATGTCTAGTGTCAATCTTTCCTTGTATGCTTATTGTGGTATCGATGTGATATATGCATAAGATGTATATATGTATAAGTGTACATGTCTATGGTAGACTCATACATGTGAGTGAATACATACATAATTATACATAGGTAGACATACCTACACATACTCATGGACAGATCACCCATATGCTTGGGGATACCGAATGGACTAAATTGACATATATATACACATGTGTATATGTATCCCATGTATGTATGTCAATGGATGAGATTGTATGTATAAGTATTTTATAAAGATAATGAAATAGGATTACATATATATATATATATGTGTGTGTGTGTGTGTGTGTGTGTGTGTGATGCATATATCTATATATATATATATATATAATCATACATATATGTATATGCATAATAATATTCTTTACTTATATAAATAAGTTTGTAAACCTTATGAAATAAATATATGTATATATTTTAATATAAATATATATATATATATATATACTATGGAATGTATTTATAATAAATAATATATAATATATACATATATACACACACACACACACACACACACACACACACACACATATATATATAAGATTTGAAGTTATTAATATAAATCATAAAGCACATAAGATAACACTGAACATATTATGCAGCAATGCATATAATATAAACCATGGTGCGCATAAAGCATAAAGCACAACTTTATGTGGTGAATAATCCAGTGCATAAAGTGAAACATGACCAAGTCAAACATTAAAACAAAGAATGTATAAAACATTGCAGCTATGTTAGGTGCTTAAGAAGGGAAGTAAATGTTGTGAGCAACAAAGAATTAGTTTGCAGGCCACGCCTGTGAAGGTGGCACCAAAATCTTTGAGGTGGCACCATATTTAGAAGAGGTTGTAATGCAAAAGAATTCTATGAATTCAAATAAGCTTGCAAATAAGTGATTTGAACCAATCAAGTGTATACTTGGCATTGTTTTGAAATGGAATTTGAATTAGGAAACCTATTTTCGGCTTGTTGTCCCAAATACTAAGTCAAGTCAACCATGAAACTATCATGTGTTGCAAACCTGTGAGTGAGTCATTGCATGAGGAAGAAAGGTGGTAGAAATACTTGTTTGTAGCATTTGATTGCTCACAAATTAGTATAAATAGAGGTGTTGATTCTACCAAATGTTACAATTATCTTTCTGAATAGCTTGATGTTGTTTTGCTATGAGTTTGAGAGCTTGTGAGTTGAGAGTTATTTGGTATTTTATATTTGTGGTTATTGTGATATTTTGTGAGAATTTAGAAGAGGATAGACAAGTATAATTTGGAGGAGGTATTGATCAATTGGAGGATTCATACTAGGAAGGAGATAAATCATTTGGAGCTTATATATTCATGCTAGTTTCTATTCCTTTGTATTTATATTGGAAAGGATAAATTAGTCATTTACTATGTTGGGAAAAGAGTTGAAACATAGGAAAAGGGAGAGGGGGAATGAACCAAAATTTACTCAAGATGGTTAACCTCTCTTTTCACTTGTTATTTCATTCAATTATGCATAGATTAAAATTAGGAATCAAACCTAACTAATACAACAATCAAAAGGCAAGTTTTAAGAGGGTCAAATGCTATGTACATATTGCAAAAAGTGCTTTTTTGACCCTCACTGAGGACTCATTCGCCTAGTGGCGAATGGGTCCTAGCTAGGGTTCTAGAAAATTAATTTATGGGTTTTGTTCTTCAATGTATGAACTCCCAGATCCTAGTTAGAGACTATCAGAAACTTGGAAATAAATTATGTAGCTTAGTTTCCATGATCTTGTAAGAAAGGTGAAAACTTTGACAACTTTGCAACTTTGACAACTTTTTCTTTCTAATAGATCTTCAACCTAAAACCTGCAATCACACATCAAAAGAGAAGAAAATTGTTGATTGTTAGGGAATGGGGGTTTGCCTTGGTCAAACGCCATTTTGGCAATTAAACCTTGAAATGAATGAAAGCATAAAGGAATGATGAATGAACAACAATATGTAACAACTCACCAAACCTTGTTGAAACCTTGGATTGCAAATCTGAAACTTAAGCATGAAATGGCTTCAATGAGTGTAGATATTGATCATGAACTTGACATAAGATAATAGCTTTGAACACTTGATCACCAATGCTACATCATCACATTAGCTCAACAACATGCATGACTTTGAAATGATGATATGATCTTTGATTGCTGCAATAAACTTCAATAATCTACCCTTGAATGCCTTCTTGAATGCTCTTGAATGCTCTTGATCTCATAAAATTGCTATTAGGACTTGCTCATAAATTTTTTCTAGGTGAAACTAAGTGAAATAGCCTTATATTTATACATATCTTAAGATTAAATCTTGAAATTCAAATATTACAAGCCGAAATTAGATCTAGGATTTCAAATCATTAAAATACTCCCAAAAGCATATTCCAAGGGGGGGTCCTAGGGTTAAGTGAGGACCCATTCACCATGTGGTGAATCGGTCCTAGCATAATTAACTAGGACACACTTCAAGGGTTGTGAAAGTTTATGTAAAATTAAGGTCCTAGGACCTAGTGAAGACCCATTCACTAGGTGGTCCTAGGTCACTAGCCTAGGAAATACACCTTGTAAAATTAAGTGTTGTGCAATATTATTTATGAATGTCGGGCTTTATCCCTTAGAATCTACACTTAATTAGGCTTGCATTTGAATTAAATGGTCCAATTAAGGAAAATTAAACCTCAATTAATTAATAAAGCCATAGATTAATGTGAAAGTGTAAAGATACACTTTACAACACCCTAAATAAGGCATCATTAAGTATTTAATTTAGAAAGTCCCTTAACACATTACAACACTAAATCAATGCAACATTAGGTTCATTTTAATATTAATTATTCCCAAATTAAGTGTGAAAAATGGATACTTTTTTCGGCACTACATTTTTCCCCCACTTTAGTGAGAGTATAACCCCATGTCAAAATCACACTAAAGTAGACATTCAAGACACTTATGTATGAAACAATGATAAAGATACACAATCATACAACATCAAAGACCAAGAAGAAAAGGGAGGCAGATCAAGCCTCAACTGTCCAAAATGATGTGAAACATGTCTCAGTTGTTTGTCCAAAAGAAGGGAGGATCAAGCATTAACTATCAAATGTGATGTGGAACACATCTCAGCTATTTGTCCAAAGAACATTCACAAGAAGAACTAAATTTCCACTATGCAAACAACACACACACTCACTTCGGGGTAGTGGAACCTCAGGTCATCCACTAGGTGAGTATCTCAAAAGGTGGAAAATGAGATAATCATATTAGGCTCCCATACCATATAAAAGTTATGTTGGCCCACAGTTGTTGTTGCACCAAAAGTTCAACCTGTTAATGCCCGATACAACTACCAGAGTTAATGGATCCATGAGAGGTAGTTAGTCCATGTTGTGAATCCTGAGGGGAGCACTGACCATTTTCCAACAAACTCCCCCTCAACATTTCCCAAGGGGATTCAAACCTGGCATCTTTGGCTTTGATACCACTTGTTGGCCCACAGTTGCCATTGCACCAAAAGATCATCCTTTTAATGCCCGATACAACTACCAAAGTTAATGGATCCATGAGAGGTGGTTAGCCCATGTCGCAAATCCTGAGGGGAGCGTTGACCATCTTCCAACAAGTTATCCTATTGATAACTTCAACAAGGCACCACAATGCTAGGAAAGGCTCCACAGGCAAGCAAGGTGTGTTATGCTAGGTGGCCTTTATCAGGGTTGCTTTCAAGCTTCATAAGGTTAGCAAGTTGTATTATGTCAAACACTTATGAACAATAATTTCTATAGGTTTTTGTTCAAAGGGATTTCGCTTCATTTGTGTAAGGTCTTCTTCTTAGGGATCATCATGCCTAATATCTTCGTTGACATATTTTATGCCACCCTTGGATGCACATCATTTATATCCGATCAGAGAAATCCCATGTGTGCATCCTATTGAAATCCATGTTTATTTAATGATTTTGGACCTTTGAGGTTTTGAATTTCCTCAATTGTATCCAATTTAGGGTTCTAAATTTGTAAATTAGGGCTTCCAAAACCTTCATATGCTTAAACCCTAAATCCCCTAGTATTGGTAGACACTTTTGTTATATTCCTCTGTTGACTCTCTATAGCTGGAACTCTTGATCATTTAGTTATAACTTATTTTCGTCGAAGTCATGTTTTGACTGGCCCCTTCATCCTGGTATTCTTGGTCATCACCCGTTGAGTTATTATGAATCTTGCTTTATATTATGTAGGTCGTAAATCATTTAATAATTGCTTAAAGCCTTTTTGGGTGGATCCCATCAAACACCTTCTATTGGCTCCTCGCTAGCCCATGAGATTAAAATAATAAAATTAAAAAGCCAAATGGATGGTGGGAAGGTGCCACTTGTCCACCCTCGGGGCGGGCCCTACCATTATTCAAAGGCACCAATGGCTAATGGCCATCAAATCAATGGATAAGATGTGTTTTGAAATGTAAATCTTGATCGTTCCCCGCTAACGTGCAGGGGGGCCACTATCAAATCTAGGTTTATGCAATAGAGGACATCTCAACTTCTCTCTTAAGTGCTAATCTACTAAATAAAAATTCTAATCTAAGGGGCCTCTAATCTAGAAAGTAGGAAAATAACTCAAATCAGAAGACAAAAAATTAAGAATCTGAAAAGCATCACCATTAAACTAGAAAGCATGGAAACGATTAACCTAGAGAATGCATAAATTGCTGAAGAAGTAAAGCATGTAAAGAAATTAGGAAAATTTTTATCTATTGCAAAGAATCATAAGCCAATTGCTAATCATAAAACCATTAATCAAAATCAACTGAAGAAAGGTGCTTTGGACATTCAAATGCTAAGCTCAGAAGCTACAGACTCAGTTACAACCTGCAAGCTTGACACTAACAATATAACATGTACTAATGCAAATAAAATGTAAATGCAACTTCTATTCTATCAAAGGAAAATGCAGAATAGGAAACAAATACTTATCTATCTATCTCTAACCCTCAAGTGGCTAGCTCGTGGGTGTATCTATTGCTACTTCAGATCATGTGCACTAGAAAAATCTCTCTGTTACTTCATTCCACAAATGCATCCATATTACACAGTAATTCAAGGAGTGGCGGGAAAACTCATATTCGTATGGTAGTTTTTACTCAAAACACAAATTGACAGCATAACGACAATCTTCTTCTCATTATTTGTAATAGTTACAAACTTATATGAAAATGACTAACAAGAATCTTATTTTTCAATCGATCAAGTCTTTCAACAGATTGCTCATAGTAAAAGGGACTTAAAATCCCATGATATACAATATTAAAGAGGCTTCACATGAGCCATAAAGTCTTTGAAATTGAAAAATAACAAAATTATAAAGACTTGGCCAAAACGTGTGCTCCTAGAATTCTGACTCTCGCTTGTTGGTTTTCAAAAGTATGCGACCCAAATTCATTTCCCTTCTAACTGGAATGGTGAATGGCAGTGGAGTCGACCTATGAAATGCTCAAGACTAAACCATTAAATCAACATAAGTTAGTTAAATTTAATCAACTCCAAGAAATAAGTTTGTACGATTATTCATAGAAAGGAAAGCAATTATTTTTCCTAAAGGTAATCAATTGGCATATTAATTTGGGCTGGAAGGTTTATATTTGTATATTGAGGCCATTATATTGATGAGGTTACTTTTAACTCATCATTTCCTCCCCTTCCTAATTCAAAGTAGGTCCTCTTGCTTTGTTGTGTGTCCCCTGTCCATCATTCCTTCTATTCATTTCCTCATATTTAGCACTGAGTTCATACACATCATCTATCTCTATGCCTAATATTTCTGGATTCCTCAAGAATCCTTGATGAAAAGTGACCCTTTGTTTCCATTTGGAAAAGTTTTCCTCACTTTGGTCCAAGTTGGTGTACATTGAAGGTGGTGGGGAAAGAAGCAAGGGAGGTCTGGACCTCATACCAATCCAATTGGTCTTAAAGTCCTCCAAAATTTTCATGATCAAAGCTGCTGCTCTTCCATAGGACCATCTGATATTGAGAGGTGAAATTATTTCCCTCTTTTTGAGATGCATTGGAAGAGGGGTGTACCTTTCTACACACGCATGCCATGCTGGTCCTATTAAATGTAGCCCCTGTTCTTGAAAGTAATCATGACACACCCTGAGGTTGTTATCGTATTTGACCTGTGCTTCTTATTTACTTTTGACACCCAGAAACTGGTTCTTGGAAGAGAGAGGCTTCCTATGAGGGCATCTTATTTGCAACCCTACAATATTTTCTTCCTAAGCATACTCTCTTGATCTATCTTTCTAGTGAATTTGGTTTCTCATAGTGGACATGAATGATCTTAATTCCACTTCTCCTACAAAGAGGTTAATAAAGAAATTTGTATACTTTTCTAGGAGAAAATTGTGAACAAAGAATTCATACAATAAATTCTGTTGTTTAGGGAGTGACTCAACAAATATTTTTACAAATTCCTTGACATCAGGTTCATGAGGCTGGTTTTGGCAAATTCTTTGCAATTTCCATCTCAAAAGCTGCTCATCAAGAAACATGGAGTACAGCCTAGATGGTCTTCTACAAGCTAGTAGCAATTCACCAATTTCACAGGCATCCTGCTTACCCCTATATGCCTAATGGAAAGATTCTTTTAACATTACTAACTCCCTCTTTAACCTATTGTTTTCAAATTCTACATCTTTCAAAAGGTAACAATGCTCTATCCATTTCATAAGCATTGGGGGAATACGTACCTAGAACCAATCTATAACAATAGGTTCAGTTTGTGTCCCTTTTGATTCTATAATTGGTTGAGTATCACTTTCCTGTAAATTTTGTTCTAGCTCCACAATTTTACTCACAGAGGCATTCAACTCAATTTCCTATTGATTCTTTTATTCCTTAAAAGCACTAAATAATTGCATAAAATTATTTTTCAAATCTTGAATACATTTTTCTTTCTCACACAAAGCATCCTGATTCTGCTTACCTTGTTGATTCCATTTCTATATTTGGAATTGCAACCACTCAATAAGCTTGTCTTTTTCCTCCGTTTGTGCAGTTAAGTTTGCATTTTACCGATTCCTTTTATGGATAATGGCAATGTGAACCTCCATTTCTTCTTTCTGTTGATTAATTTGTGCTTCATCATTTTGCAACCTAGCCCTTAACTCTTCAATTTATGTCTTTAGTTTTTCTAATTCCTCATTTCTCCAATTGGATTCTTCATCCCCTGTGTCCACAGAGAAGGATACATGAGGGTTTTCTTCATCAATATGAGGCACATTTTCCTCTTTGTTGTCTTTAGGAAGGGATGAATGAGGCACTTCCTCCACTTTTTCATCAATATGGGGTACATTTTCTATTTCAATGCTCTCAGGAAGCACTTCCACTTCTTTTGTATTCTCAATATCAGACATACTTCCTTCTTCAGTTTCGTTAGGTACAGAGGAGCAAGGAATTTATCCATCTGTATGAGGTCTATCTTCTCCTTCATCGGTATCCACAGAGGAAGATGCATGAGGAGTTTCCTGAGGCACTCTTTCCACAGATTTAGGTATACTGTCCAACTTTTCAAGGAAGGACGAGAATCCTCTGCAGGTTCATCTTCATTATGTTTTGAGTGCGGCAATTGTGCTTTCTCCCCTTCTTTCTCTTTAGGTGATAGGGTTTCTTTGTCCTCTCCCCTAGGAAGTTCCTCTTACTTTTATGTTTCTTCAATTTCCTCATTACCAGGTGGACTATTGATTTCTACCACCTTTATTGGAGTCATGGCCTTTTTCCTTTTTGAAGTACTTCCTATATCTTGGGGTTCAATTTCACTTACCCCTAAAGATAACCGTTTACTCCTCCGTAGAGGAGGGGTTATTTGAAAAACAACTTTACTTCGTTTCTTTTTCTTTCGAGAGGGATCCTCATCTTCTTTGGAATGCACAATTCCCACCTCCTCTTCTTGTCCTAGGGTTTGTAATTCATCTAGCAAGTATTCCAGTGCATCACCACTGGGAGCCATGGAGGTATATTGGGACTTAGGGGTGCCTAATGCCTCTGAGGAGGGTTCTTCTACAGATTCATCCTTTTTTTTATAGGATTCCCCTTCCTCAGATGACCTCCCCAGTTCTTTATTTTCAAATTTCCGTAGGAACCTTTTCCACTTCTTCTTTAGCTTATCGCAAAAATAATATTTACATATTAGTTGTATCAAACCATGATGTTTAAGGGGCCCCATCCCAATTTTATACTTTTTTATTATAGAGGTGACTGAATGGCATAGAAAGGCTGGTAAATTTACCCTAAGGGTAGGGTCCTCAATGTCGTGGTGTAAATGAGTTAGCAGGCAGAAAGGGGGTCCCACTACTATAGTCATTTGTCCCTTACAAGTGAAATATTTTATAATCCAGGCTGCAACAAACCTCTAGGGTTCTGGAATGGACATTCTATGAATTCCCTTATTTTTTCGTTGGTGCTTATGGTTAGTACAGGTTGGGGTTCCCATTCCCTATGGAATAAATCTATTAACTTTTGATAAGGGACGTGGGTATTTTCATTCAAATGAATCCCTTTATTTTCAAGACTAGAAAGGACTTTCGTACTTACTTGGAATGGCTTTTCGCACACCACAGTCTTCCCATCTACAAAATTCTCAACGAATTCCTTCACCAACTGCTCTGTGTGCCCTTCGAATTGTTTCATGAAGTCCAACCATCCAAACCTTTGAAATAAAGCGGCTATATTGCTTAATGCCAGCAATGGTGCTGCAAAATTTGGCTCAAACTTTTTCTTATTGCCTCCCATTTCCTTTGCTTCCTAGTGAAATTTTTTAGAACCCTAAAATGCTTGCTTCTCTAAATTACAGGCAAAGAGAGAGTTCTATGTCGATATACTTGACGGGGAAATAATTAATTATCAGCTTTCTTGTCACCTTATTGTATCATTATGAGGACCTTCCATAGGGAATTACAATAGTTGTTGTACTTTCACCAATCGTTTAAAGGGGCACACATTTGAAAATTACAAGGGGAGTAGATCATGCCAATTATTTAACCTTTATTCAAAATAAATACTAACCCTTCTAATAAATAGATTCGCACATACCTTAGGTCTTGTCATTAGATCAAACGTCACTTACCTGTGCTAACGTAATTGGATAGTTGCATGGTTGGAGAAGGTGGGGGCAAATAATAATGGCATAGATGGGATGGTTGGAGTGATGGCGGAAATTGTTATTATGAAATTAGGTGTCATAATAATCTTATTTATTATGGAAATATTTGATGTGATATGGAAGTATAATCAAAAGGGAATGGATCTTGAAGCGACATTAAAGAATGGACATGCGTGAAACTTAGGAAAAATACATGAGAAACTTTGAAAAATAATATTTTATACAAAAATCAAAACATTATCAAGTAATGCGACCGAAGTAGAGAAGAAGAGAGTTCCATAATTATTTGAGAAAGATGTCATCGAAACAGAGTAACCAAATTGAGGATTCCAAAACATCACTGAAAGATGCAACCAGAGCAGCAACCAAAATTTATGGAGCATCGTTGAAAGATGCAGCCGGAGCAGCAACCAAAATTTTTGGAGCATCCAAACAAAATTTTGGAGCATTTGAGCGTTATTCTAGAGCATCGCTGAAAAGATACGGTCGGAAGAGGAACAACATAATTTTGTAGCATTGCTGAAAAGATGCAGCCAGAAGGAAGAAACAACAGAATTCCAGAGCATCACTGAAAAGATGCAATCGGAAGGAAGAAAATTGTGATACTTTGGCCTTGACTTTCCAAAGCACCATTGAGTGATGTGTCAGAATGCAGGATCAGGATGAGCCGTGTAGTCAATTTGATTTGTAGGTTCCAAAACATTGTAGCAACAAGTCCAGAGCATCACAACAAAAATTATGGAGCATTGCAACAATAATTCTGAAGCATCACAACAATAATTCTGGAGCATCACAGCAGGGTGCGTTAGGATTGGGTTCACCACAAGATGAAGTCCTAAAAAAATGTAAACAAAATTTTAGCCAAGTCCAAATGATGGATTTGATGAGAAAATTGAAGAAATTCTCATATATATATATATAATTTTTTTTTTAAATTTTTTTAATTTTTTAATTTTAATTTTAATTTTAATTTTAGTATGTTATTTGCTTAACACTATATTGACCCTCCCACAATAGAGTCAATGCAGTTGATTTCTCCCTACGTTTCCACCATTTTTGTAAACTCTTATTTGTTAACGAGTTTATGGTAAATGTGTAATCGATGCCCATTAACCAAAAGAGTTTGAGTGTCACCATCAATTGGTTTTAACTAGATTGAACTGTTAGGAAACACTTCAGAAATCTCATATGGTCCAAGCTAGTGTGTCCTAGGTTTCCCCTGATGGTCCTTGTATTTTTAATCAAACAACAATGCCCAATCCTCGGTATGGAATTCTTTCTCTTTGATATGTTTTTCATGCCAAACCTTACGTTGCTGGATCAATTCAGTTTGATGGATGACATCTAGATGAAGCTCATCTAGCTCACTTAGTTGTAAGACTCTCTTGATTTGAGCTCATTTAAGATACATGCCCAATTCCATGGTCGTCCTAAGGGTTTGGAGCTTGAATTCAATGGGAAAAAGAGGTTTCTTCCCAAAGACTAACTCATAGGGGCTATAGCTAGTGGTTGACTTCTAGGTTGTGTTGTAGGCCCAGACATCTTCCGATAGTTTCCTAGCCCAATCTTTCCTTCCCGAGGAAGTCATTTTTGTCAAAATATTTTCCAGTTCCATGTTCATGACCTCAACTTGTATGTTTTCCTGCGGGTGATAGGGTGAGGACTTCTTGTGACTTACTTGGAAGTGATTTGTGAATTTCAATAGGAATTTATACATAAACTAGGGGCCTTGGTTTGTAACAATTCTTCTTGGGGCCTTGAATCTAAGAAAGATTTTATTATAAAGAAAGTCAGCTACCTGCTTTTTCCTAGCAACATGTAGTGCTTGTACTTCTTCCCACTTAGTCATGTAGTCGGTACATACCAGAATATACTCTTTTCCTTGCGAAGGGGGATCTATAGGGCCAATAAAATCCAATCCCCATTTCTCAAATGGTTCAAGGACTACCTGAGGTTTCAAGGGGCATTTCATTGGATGTGGTTAGTTTTCCTATCCTTTGGCATTCATCACACCTGCGAACGTACTTCTTGATATCCTTATGCATTGAAGGCCAATAATATCTTGCTCCCAGGATCTTATGAGT
This sequence comes from Sequoia sempervirens, assembly GCA_007258455.2. Taxonomy (NCBI): domain Eukaryota; kingdom Viridiplantae; phylum Streptophyta; class Pinopsida; order Cupressales; family Cupressaceae; genus Sequoia; species Sequoia sempervirens. The sequence goes on from VDFB02263068.1 coordinate 183,667, forward strand.
TGTACTTTTAACAAAATAATTCCCTCCATAAGGGTCATCATGATAGGCCTTAAGGATACTATTGGTCTCATCTGCCCTAACACACCATCGCAAAACCATATCGGGTCCACATTGAAACAAGATTCCATTAATCCATTTAAAAGGGGAACTCTCTCTGATGAGGTATTTATTTTGTTTTGCCGAGAAGTGAGGTGGTACTTCTGAGGTGGCTAAGTAGTTCGCAATATCATCAAACCAAGGAGTTTTAGTGGAGATGGTGAACAAATTCTCATTTGGGAAGTCATCCTGTATCGAAGCACAGTCCCCATCATGTTTAATCCAGGATAAGAATTCTGCAACTACGTTAGACTTCATTGGTTTGTCAACAATTGTCACATTGAACTCCTGGAGGAGTAACCACCTAATTATCCTTGCATTTACCATTGGTTTATTCATGAGATATTTGATGGTTGCATGGTCTATGTGCACCGTAACTTTGAATCTGGTGACATAAATTCTGAATTTCTTGATGGTGTCCACTACAACTAAGAATTCCTTCTCAGTTGTGGTGTAATTATTCTTTGTTGGTGTCAAATTTTTGTTGATAAAATATATAGCATATTTCCCTCCATTCTCATCTTCTTGCCCAAGAACTGCTCCAATGGCATCATCAGATGCATCAACATAAATGTGAAATGGAAGGTTCCAGTTAGGTCCTCGATGGATAGGGGTAGAGGTGAGTTTCTCTTTAATAATTTCAAATGAGGACTGACACTTAGGTGTCCAAATGAAGTCAACATTTTTCTGAAGGAGAGAAAACGTTGGGGCTGTGATTTTTCTAAAGTTTTCTATGAATATTTGGTAGTATCCAACATGCCCTAAGAAACTCCTGACATCAGTTTGAGTCTTCAGAATCTCGAGTTGTTGTATGACTTCGATTTTCTTGGGATCAACCTTAATCCCTTCGGCTGAAATATGATGTCCTAGCACTATTCCTTGTTCTACCATGATTAAGCATTTCTCGTGACTGAGGGACAACCGATGATCCTCACACTGCTTTAATACCTTGTCTAGATTTGTGAGAGCTTCATCGAAAGTTGAACCATATACAGTGAAATCATCCATATAGACTTCCACACACTCATTTACCAACTCAACAAATATAGCCAAGGCCCAGGATGGCCCTCTGAAAGGTGGTAGGAGCATTACATAGCCCAAAGGGAAGAACCCTATATGAAATGTTCCCAAGGGAAAGTAAAGGTCATTTTATCTTGGTCTTTTGCTACTACCTGTATCTAGTTGTAACCACTAAATCCGTCCAAGAATGAAAAATATTTTCTCCCAACCATGCTATCCAACACTTGGTCCACAAATGACAAGGGAAAATAATCTCTGCATATTGCTTTGTTAAGCTCCCTATAATCTATACACACTCTCCACTTCCCATTCTTCTTTGGAACTACAACCAAGGGTGACACCCACTTGTCAGAAATTGGGTAGATGAATCCTACCTGCAAGAGTTTCTCAATCTCAGTTTTAACGATATTTTTAAGAGTAGGATTGAGTCTCCATTGTGGTTGGCGAATAGGTCAAACATCCTTAGTATAGATATGGTGCGTGCACACACTAGGATGTATTCCTCTCATATCTTTATAATCCCAGGTGAACGCTTTAGATCTATTCACCAGGGTATCAAACAATCTTTGTTCTTCCATCTCAGTCAACCAACTATTGATGTTCAAGGTTTTTCCTAGTAGCAACATAATGGTTTTGACTCTAGGATAATTGGATGTGATAGTGTGAATGGGCCTTGTTAGTGTGTTAAGTGGACAACTATGCGTTATAGTTTTATGAAGCCTAGCAACATCTGTAAAGAAATGGAAATTTTTTGGAACTAAGTTCATCAAAGGGCAAGGCAATCCAATAAACTTAGCATCATCAAATTCTACTTGATCTGTGTTGATTGGGTGTCTTAGGATTTCTTCTGCGTCTAACATCTCTTCACTGTTGGAGTCTGTTGCAATACTTCCCACATCATTCTCTAATTCATCCTCTAATTCTTCATTGTGTTGTTTAATGACTACCATGGCCAGTGAAGCCAAGTTTTCCTATCTAGTAGGACTTTCTGGTTCATCAACCCATACTTTGCTATGTTCAACAGGCTTGGAAGGAGGGTACAAGAACAACTTTTTTCCATTGGTTCCATTGGAGATTGTCATTCCTCCTTCTCTATAGTCAATTTTGGCTGCAACTGTAGCTAGCCATGGTTGTCCCAAAATTATTAGTTAACTATCTTTGGGCGTAAGGGATTCAATTATCTGGAAATCCACTGGATATTCCCATCCATCCACTTTAACAAGCACATTTTCAATGATGCTCTTAGGAATAGCTATGGATTGGTTTACCATCTGTAGGACTGTAGTTGTGGGGCATAAATTAGTGAGTCCCAATTTTTCCATCACATTAACAATCATTACGTCAATGGCTGCTCCAAGGTCCACTAAAGTATTGGGTATTGCTACCCCATTAACTGTTATTGTTATAAGTAGACTTCCTAGGTCATGATATTTTAGAGCACTAATTGTTCCAGCTAGCAAATCAACTAGGTACCCATTGATATGAATAGTGTTGATTTGTTTTGGCTTCCTCCCTAGGGTTTTGATACACAATTGTTTAATCAACTAGTTTAACTTAGGGATCTCTTTAATCACTTGTAACAAGGGAACTTCAATATGCAATCATTTCATTGTCTGTATTAGTGCAGTTTCCATAGGTGACATTTTTAGAGCATCTTTCATAGGGTTTGGTTTCAATCACTTCAGAAAATGGGCTTTGGTTTTGTCTTTATTCGCAAAATTTTCCAAAGATTCAGTTGGAGACTAACCCTCCTCCTCCTGAGATAGGTCAACAACTCCTGCTGAAGATGGCGGGTTAGTTTAATGTTGTGTAGTGTCTAGGGTTTGTTCTATGGGCATAGGTGTTATTGTTGTTTCCTTAGCAAACTTCTAGACAGGTTCATCTATGATTTATTCAATAGTTGGCTGCAAAAGTTTTCTACCAGACCTCAGTTGTAGTTTTCCATAGTGTATTGCATTGAGTCCGGTGACATTGTCATGTTCGACGAAATACACCAGAGTATTTAGATGATTGTTCTTTGGATTAGGGACTGGTTGCACCGGAAGTGGCGGTTGGTTAACTTGTTCAGTCTTTTGAGTGTTTTGGGGAGGTGGTAGGAGAGTTTGTTGGGTAGGCATCCTCCTGGGACCAAAATAGAACTGATGTTGGGATTGATTCCATTGAGCAATGAAATTTTGAGGGTACCACTACTATTGAGACTGGTTGGGCCACTGAGGGTTACCCCAAGATTGGTTTTTCTAGTTCAGTGGTCCCCAAGGATAGGTTCCCCAGTTAGAGGGTACTGGCGGTGGTGCTTGAGGCCAGGGCACTGCCCATTGATTACTGTTTCAATTGGATTGGGGTTGCCAGTTAGGATTGGAATTCTGGCTATAGGAGAAATTTCCTCTCATTCTCTGGTTGACAACGTTCACTTCTTCCTCAACTGGAGTTGTTATTTTCATAGATTTTTTGATGGAATTTAATATTTCACATTGATCAGTGGGGTGATTCTTGTCACATACCTGACAAATGTCAATCTTGTCAATTTTGTCCAAGGGACACCCTCTTAGCAAATGATTGTTTCGACACTTAGGGCAATAAATAGACAAAGTCTTAGGATTTTTGGTTTTAGCCTGGATGTCATCTAAGGTGGTGTTTATTTGGACAATAATGTTGGTCTTGAAGTTGGCCAATTCCTCCTAAAGTTTATTTATGTCATTAGAACCACATAAGGGGGTGAACTTCCTAATCCCTCCACAAGTACGAGAGAAGTTCCGACATAATTCTGTTATTTCTTCCAGTGTCAGTTGGGACATGTCTCCTTTTCCCATTAAGTCTAATCTCATCTAACCTTCATCATCAATACCTTTGAGGAATAAGGTCTTTAAAATATCGAGGCTTATAACTTCCCCACCACAACGTTTGGACAAGAAGATAAACCTATCTAGGTAATCCTCTAAACTTTCATCCTCATTCTGCCTTATTTTGAACAATTCTTCTTTCCTATCAATCACCCTGCAGTAACTCTGATATTTTTCCAAAAAAACAATCTCCATTTTATCCCAGGAGGTTATCAACAAAGAAACTAACCCCAAAAACCAGCTCATAGTTGAGTCTTTCAGAGTGGAAGGGAAAATATTCAATTTCTGATTATCATTCTTGTAGTCATAGGTTTGATACAAGACTTTGAATTCAAATAGGAATTGATCAGGGTCCTTAGTAGACAAACCTCGAAAGGTTGGTAAGAAGGCTGGTGAGATATTTTTCATTATCGTCTCATCATCTGCATCAATAGAAATAGGATAAGTGAATGTGCGTGGTGGAGGGTTATCATTGTTGTGGTTGTTGGCAGTGTTTCTTTCGTCACCCATGGTGTTGGAGGGGATGTGATCCTCTTCCAAAATTTTCTCAGTGGCACGAGGATCAAAGGTTTGTGAAAGAATATACTCTTCAACCACTATTTGTTCTCTTTTTGAAGTATGTGGGAAGGTCTTAGGTTGACCCTGTTCAGTTAATTCCGTAGTAAGTTCTTGGTTTGAGTTTCCTTCTTCTCCGCTTGTTGTTGGTACATCAAATTGGGGCTTTTTGGTATGAATCTCCCATGGGGTCCTGGTTTCCTGACCATGTAGAAAAGAAGCCAAAGAATTGTTCCTATCCCTAAGAGAGGTACTCCAGATATCTCCTACTAACACTAGAAAAAGGGATCCCCGACAATGGTGCCAAAAAGTGATAGGCTGTCGTTAGGTCCTAACACTTTAGTGAATAAACACATCAATATATTGACTGGGCAGTGTCCAATGATTGTATGCAATAGAGGACATCTCAACTTCTCTCTTAAGCGCTAATCTACTGAATAAAAATTCTAATCTAAGGGGCCTCTAATCTAGAAAGCAATAAATCAGAAGACAAAAAACTAAGAATCTGAAAAGCATCACCATTAAACTAGAAAGCATGGAAATGATTAACCTAAAGAATGCGTAAATTGTTGAAGAGGTAAAGCATGTAAAGAAATTAGGAAAAAAATATCTTTTGTAGATAATCAAAAGCCAACTACTAATCATAAAACCATTAATCAAAATCAACTAAAGAAAGGTGCTCCAGACATTCAAATGCTAAGCTCAGAAGCTACGAACTCAATTACAACCTGCAGGCTTGTCACTAACTGTATAACATGTACTAATGAAAATAAAATGTAAATGAAACTTCCATTCTATCTAAGGAAAATGCAGAACAAGAAACAAATACTTATCTATCTATCTCTAACCCTCAAGTGGCCAGCTCATGGGTGTATCTACTGCTACTTCATATCACATGCATTGGAAAAATCTCTTTGTTACTTCATTCCAAAAATGCATCCATATTATACAGTAATTCAAAGAGTGATGGGAAAAATCATATTCGTATGGTAGTTTTTACTCAAAACACAAATTGACAACATAACGATAATATTCTTCTCATTATTTGTAACAGTTACATACTTATATGAAAAATGGCTAACAAGAATCCTATTTTTTAGTCGATCAAGTCTTTCAACAAATTTCTCATAGTAAAAGGGACTTAAAATCCCATGATATACAATATTAAAGAGGCTTTGCATGAGCCATAAATTCTTTGAAACTGAAAAATAACAAAATTATAAAGACTCGGCCAAAATGTGTGGTCCTAGAATTCCGACGCCCGCTTGCTAGTTTTTCAAAGTATGAGACCCACATTCATTTCCCTTCTGATTGAAATGGTGAATGGCGATGGAGCTGACCTTCGAAATTCTCAAGACTAAACCATTAAATCAAAATAAGTTAGTTTAATTTAATCAACTCCAAGAAATAAGTTTGTACAATTATTCATAGAAAGGAAAGCAATTATTTTTCCTAAAGGTAATCAATTGGAAAAGTAATTTGGGCTGGAAGGTTTATATTTGTATATTGAGGCCATTATATTGATGAGGTTACTTTTACCTCATCAATGATGCTAGATTTTCCCCTCCCAATCAGCCATAACAGGTTGGTTATACCTCCCATTCCATTCCAAAGAACCCTATTGTTGTGGGTTTTCAATTTTTTCAAAATGCTAACTACCCACCCCACTCTACTCAGTCTTCTTGGAAACCTACACATTCATATCAATAGCCCCAAGAGACTCATTACTTTGAAAATCAACCTTGTTCCTCTCCTAGTCAACCCCATAATTTTGATAATTTAAGTGTAAGTGAAGTCACAAGCATTTTTCTTGGTTTCAAAAGAAAGTTGGGTGAGATTCAAGGGAAACAAGAGGCTCCTTATTCTTCCTTTCAACCCCAAAATGAGAGTGAACTCATGTCTATGGTGAAGTATACATTTAATCAAATTTTTGAGCTTCAGAAGCAACAAGAGTTTGACCAAGAGTAGGAGGGGTGGGCTAAGCAAGCCTATCAAGGGTAGAAAGAAGGGTATTTCCCACAACATGACGAGTTTTTCCATCAAACTCATTATTCACAACAACATAATAATGATGCTCAATGGAGGTATGAGAAAAAATTGGAGGTACAAAGAAGGAAACAAGAAGAATTTACAAAAAATGATGTTGCTGCTAGGCAAGAAAAAAATTAGACTCACCCTTGCCCTAGCTCAAATGCCGGAGACCCAGGCAACCCCTTTTGTACCTAGTTTCAAGCAGGTACCTCCACCAGTTCTAGAGTAGCTTGCTAAGGAGGAGGTAAGAAAACATAAATTCCCAAGTTTCAAGAAACCTAGAAAACATCTTGAAGCTTCTATTAGCCCTCATTTTGTTCTAGAGCTGCATATTGTGCAAGAAGTTTGGAAGAAAAAAAAATTTAGTTTCAAGAATCCCCATCAGCCCCTTGAAACTCCCATTCAACCTCTTGTGCCATCCAACGGCTCTTCTATGTTGGAGATCCTAATTTTTACAAACCTCCATTCCTCACAAGAACCTATCCTTGAGGAGATTGTTGTTGTGGAGCCTTCATGTGCTCTTGAAAATGAGTGTCTTGGTTTACTACAAGAAAAAATTAAAGATCAAACAGTGTTGCAACAACAAGGTATTAAAAAGGTAGAGAAATATCATGTAGTAGAGGAATTAGTCCTCTCATTTGATTCCCTTCCTTGTTTTTTTGAAGATGAGGAGGATAGATAAACTATACCTACATTAGTTGAAGCCTCCGAAAAACTTGGTTTTGGGATTGATGGTTGAAAACAACTCCACAGTTTTTGAGTAGGAACAACAGGCATGTTTAGCCCCTGTCATTGTGGATGAAGATCCCCAATCTATTGTACTTTGTAGTTTTGAGGTGGAGGACCTCTTTTTCAATGATTTAGAATCTTTTTGTTCGAGCTTGCATGTCAATCCTTCACCCGCAAGAGAGCAAATTTGTGGGAAGCAACATAAGAGTGAGGAAATAACATAGGATGCGGTAGCCATTACATGCCAAGAGTCTATTTCTATTGTATCTCATTGCCAAAAGGAAGAAGTAAAAATAAAGATAAAATGAAGAACGCAGTTCTTCACCCAAGGTGTCTCAAAATTTTGAGGTATGTGTTGATGAAGTGTGTATCAATACAAGTAATCATGAGGCTTGTTGGTTTTTTCTTGTCCCTAAATGTAGCAATGTTGAATGGGAGGTCTTCATTCAAGATGAAGATGCCACCTTTGGCAATAGGGATGGTGTGACTGAGTTAGAGTGCTTCACATGGATCCAACACACTTAAAAATCCACCATTGAGTAGCCACACAATTGTTTGGCGAGTGATGCTCCTACTGCTCAGTTTGATTGTATGCTTGAGTTTCAAATATTTTCTTTTGGGATGCATGAAGAAAAAATTGCTTATGCAGATCAAAAATCAGATTTGGTATATTTTACATCACCCTGTGAGCTGGAAACGTTCTCTTTTTGTTTCAGTTCATACATTGAGGAGGTCATCAGTGTTGACATTGGCCTATCCTTTTGTGAGGTGAGTGCTCTTCCCTCTACAAAAGGTTTGCTCTTGGGTGCTGAACTATCTTCAAAAAAGATCACCCCTATTGCTATATGTTCAACTAAGGCACCAATATTACATGAATCTAACACTTGCATCATATGGTTCCCTTGTACTTGAAAAAAATACAGTGAAGTGATCCTTCACCTTGTAGGAATTTTATGCAGTTACATACATGTTGACAATAGTTTTTAGTGGTTGCAGCTGGGTAAGGTTTGCAAATATGGTTTGAGGGAGATCAACTCCTTCAAAAGGTTCATCTTTGATAGAGGAAAACTTCCATTCTTTTCTTTCTATTAGGTTTCATGTACATATTATAAAAAAATTTCTTTCCATGAAGTGTTGTGTGCACCCTGCATTCTCCTTAAGGGAATGTATGTTCCTAGTTTCCATGATTTTCTCCAAGTGCATGCCTACACATGTTTTAGTTTACCCTCATGAACCCATGCCCAATGGATTGATAAGGCCTCTAGATTCCATGATTAGCAGGCACTCATCCCACAAAAATTTCCAAAATGTTGACATATTTTATGCCACCCTTGGATGCACATCATTTATATCCAATCAAAGAAATCCTATGTGTTCATCCTGTTGAAATCCATGTTTATTTGATGATTTTGGGTCTTTGAGGTTTTTAACTTCCTCAATTGTATCTAATTTAGGGTTCTAAATTTATAGATTAGGATTCCAAAACCTTCATATGCTTATGTTAGAAAATATGCCTCAACTTGTTGGCTTGAATCTCTTAAAGACTTAGCAGTTTTCCCTTTGTTGGCCTTCATTGCCGGACTATCGCCCAAATCTAGAACCTTGAAACCTAAGTTGTGGGGTTTTGAAAGTTCATAACATGTCGATCACCTTGTTGTCGTAGGTTTCAAGAATTTCCTAACCTTCGACTTGAGGTTGTGAAGTTCGGGTTTCTCTTGACTTAGCGATCCCTTTTGTTGTTGGCGAGACAAAATGGTGTTGGTGGGAGTTTTGTTGATGTCTCTTAGAAATTATGATGATGTTCTAGTTTGGGCTTATCGATGTGACATGGGGTTGTTGGGGAGAGATCTCCCAAAGTCTTGGCGACATTCCGATGGAGGTAGAGACCCAAATGGTACAATAGTCAAAAGCGGTGGACGAGTGATGTGTTAACACCTAGCACAAATTCATTCGTTGATTCTACATCAATGTTGTGAATTGACTATCATTGGATCGAAATTTATTTTTCCTGATAGCGATATATTTGCATTAAATGCATGATCTAGCTCGAGGGTTGACAGAGAGAAAATATGGTAATATTCTCTGCAACCAAATTAATTGTTGGGCAGCTTGATGCATGTTGGATGGCAGTGTGTGTGGAATGAGAAGAAGGAAGCTTTTCAGTGAATTAAATGGCATGTGGCTTGATGAAGAGAGTCGGTGTGCAGTTCTAGATTGTATGATTTTATGAGCATTGTAACACAGTGTGAGAGAGGAACAATAATTTGTGTGTGAGGTCGACCAAAGGGATTGTATTATTGCTATGAGTTAACACCTAAGAGTGAAGTTTGTAACTCTGTATGTAATCTATTTACTATAATACAAAGTGGCTTTACTAGGTGTGTGGGATTTTCTCCCATAAGGGTTTTCCCACGTAAATGTGGTGTTATCTCCATGTGTGATGAATTTTTCTATTCTTTTGTTCTATGAATGTGCATCTTAAATGAATTTAATTTGTTAAATTAAATTTTTTTCTACACTTCTCTCCTGAGGATTTTGCATTAGGAAGGCGTTTCTGCAAATGTGGTGTTATCTCCATGTGTGATGAATTTGTCTATTCTTTTGTTCTATGAATGTGCATCTTAAATGAATGTTTTTTCTACACTTCTCTCTTGAGGATTTTGCATTAGGAAGGCATTTTTGCACCTCTGCCTCCCTTACAAGTGGTATCAGAGCCTAGCCAGTTGTTGTTGAAAAACAAGGTGAAGAAAGCTTGCAATATGAACTTAAATGTGTGAATGCAAATCTGAAATATGTAGATTAACCTTAGCCTTAGTGTGAAGAAAGAATGAGAGAGAGATAGAAAAATCATAGCACATGCAACAATAGATTTACATGGAGAAACCTCGAAGGGAAAAAACTCCACCACCAAAAGAGAGGCAATTATATTACTAATAATCTCCAATATTACATACAGCACTAGACTTCTCTTATCAATTCTTGTAAAATCTGGCAGCACCCTGTTACCCTGCAAAAACTAAAATCTTATAACACTAGCTCAAGGCCCCAATTTATAGAGATTTGTGAGGATGAAAACCACCATGGTTTCACCAAACAATAGGCAGCAATACCACCTATAAAAACCCACGCCTCCCTCCTTGAAATGGGAAAATAATACCAAAAATAGCCTCTTACAGATGCTCTTACAGCTGTCATAAGGCATCTTTTATGCATGGGCGCCTGGGGTCTAAAAATAGCATATTCTGTCATAGGGAATCTGTCATACTGTCATAGCATCTTATGACAACTTGCATGCATGTCATAGATGCTCTTACAACATCCTATTTTGACCCAACAACCTTATTTTAGAAGATTCCAAGGTGGGACACCTAGCTAATTTGTCCTTTTCCATAAGGATAAACGGTAACGGTAACACTGCATTTACATAGTCTCTTTCACCACTGTTGGTCAAACAGTTTCACCTCTTATGGGTAAATGTACAAAACACTTTAGGAGAATAATAAAATAAAGGATTTACAAGGTTGATGACACCTAAATCCTAACAATTGTGTTATCCTTATGAGTAGGGCTGGTTTTTTGTGCTAATCTTGTTCAGTGGGAGTCTTGCAAAAGAAGAACTGTTTGTCTTGTTTACAATTTGAGATGGCAAGCATATTAGGAAGAGTATAAATTGAAAAGTTCAATGGCGAAAATTTTGAGTTGTGGAAACTCAAAATGGAAGAGTTGTTGGTTGATAAAGACCTTTGGATTGTTGTGTATGGAACTTTTCCACAAGGTATGATGCAAGAAGATTGGGATCTCACAAATAGAAAAGCTAGAGGGGTGATAAGACTTTTTCTGGTCGATTTTGTACTCTTGAACGTCCATGAGGAGAAGACTGCATCTTCATTATGGAAGAAACTTGGTGACATTTATCAGGGAAAGTCTCTGGTGAATAAATTATTCCTGAGGAAGAAGTTGTATTCCTTGAATATGGAAGAGGGTGCATCCATAACAAACCATCTGAATTCATTTAACATGATTTTTTCTTAGTTGGCATCTGTGGGTGTGAAGATAGAGGAGGAGGATCATTGCATGCTTTTGTTATGTTCCTTACCCGACACTTGGGATCATTTGGTAATGGCTATTGGAATTAGAACAACTACTTTCAAGATGGAAGACGTGGTTGCTTTGTTGTTGTCAAAAGAAATGTGCAGGAAGTCTTCTGAGATGGCTAAGGAGGCTCTTGTTGTTTGGGGTAGATCAAAGGAGAGAGACAAGAAGAAAGACAAGAAGTCTAAATCCAAATTTGAAGGGAGATCAAAGTCTCTTGGAAAGAATTCCAAGGTGAAATGCTGGAATTGTGGGCAGACTGGTCATATCCAGAAGGATTTTAAGGAGGAGAAAAAGAAGAATTATTCAAACAATGACTCTTCTCAGAGTGATGCAGATGCCTTCGTTGCTGCCTTGGCCACTCAAGCATTAGATGATGTCTGGTTGATTGACTTAGGTGCATATTTTCACATGACATCTCACAGAGATTGGTTCACTAAGTATGAAAAGTATGTTGGTGGAAAGGTGTACCTGGCAAGTGACTCATCTCTTGAAATTTTTGGCCATGGAAGAGTCAGAATCCAATTCCCTGACAGAAGAATCAAAGTAATTGATGGCATATTACACATACTAGGTTTGGCTCGTAACCTTCTTTCTGTTAGTAAGTTGAATGATGTTGGCATGCAAGTTTCTTTCTTGAGTGGAGGTTGTAAGATGAATAGAGGCTCAATGGTGTTGGCTAAGGGTGCACACATAGGAACTCTGTACAAGCTAGATGCACATCCTGTTCAATGTAACATCTCTGTAAAGTCAAGTAAAGCTGCTCGTGTAGAGAAGGAGAATGGAGGTTCTTTGGGTGCAAAATCTTTGGAGGTGAAACTCCCAGCAGAGAAAACCATGTTTTGGTATCATAGAATCGGTCACATAGGATACAAAGGCTTAAAAGATTTTAAAAATAAAAATCTAGTTGAAGGGATTGTTGATTGTAAAATTGAGTTTTATTTTTGTGAACATTGCATTTATGGAAAGCAACACTGTGTTTCATTTTATTCAAGTCCTCATAAATCTTCTAGCATATTGGATTATGTTCATTCTGATGTATTTGGTCTAGTGAATGTTCCTTTTTTATCAAAATCTAGATATTGTGTTTCGTTTATTGATGAATATTCAAGAAGGGCATTTGTGTACTTTCTAAAGAGTAAATCAAAAGTGTTCATTCTATTTAAAGATTTAAAAACTTGGTTAAAAATCAGACTGGAAGGAAAATTAAATGCTTGAGGATGGATAATGGCGGTGAGTTTTGTTCTGCAGATTTTGAAAGGTACTGCAAAGACCATGGGATAAGAAGGAATAAAACTATGCCATATACTCCACAACAAAATGGAGTTGCTGAACAGTTGAACAAGACGCTAATGGAAAGAGTGAGAAGTATGTTAAGTGCTAGTCTGGAGCAGAAGTTTTGGGTTGAGGCTATGGTTACATTTTACTTGATAAATCGTTCACCCAGTTTAGCTCTTGTTGACAAAACACCCTTGGAAGCATGGTCTGGTAAGAACCCATCTTTGAGACATATTCGTGTCTTTGGCTGTGAGGCATATGCATATGTGGCGAATGAGAAAAGATAAAAGTTGGAGAAAAAGGTTTTCAAATGTATCTTCATTGGTTATGGCATTGGTGTGAAAGGATACAAGCTTTGGAATCCTGTTACAAAGAAGGTTTTGTACAACAAAAGTGTAATCTTTCGTGAGTTGAAGCCTTTAGTAGCTGATCTACAGTCAAAGAGAGAAGAAAGAGAAAAGAAGAATGATGTAGTTGAAATTCCTTGAACTCCAGATAAAGAGGAATTACAAAGTGTACTTGAAATTGAGGAGAGTTCTAGCATCTTTGAGAGTTCTGAAGAAGAAGAATGACAACCTTAGCCTCAACCCGTGAGGAGGTCTACATGTGAAAAGCGTCAACTTGATAGGTATGGATTTTCTATGTTGGATTCAAACTATGCCTATGCTTTGATTACTAGCAATGATGAGCCTAGGATTGTGAAAGAGGAAATTAATATGTCTGATTCAAATTCCTAGTTGGAAGCCATGAATGAATAAATGAAATCATTGAAGAAGAATGAAACCTGGGATTTGGTACCCCTTCCAGAAGGGTGAAAGCCTATTGGCTACAAATGGGTATTGAAAAAGAAAACTGGTCTGAATGGCAGTGTGGAGAAGTATAAAGCTAGGTTTAAGCGAAAGGCTATTCCTAGGTGGAGGGAATTGATTATGAAGAATTATTTTCTCCTATAGCTAAGCTAACATCTATCAGATTTCTTTTGTCACTTGCAGCAACATATGACTTAGAGATTGAGCAGATGGATGTGAAGACAACGTTTCTTCATGGAGAGCTAGAAGAAGAAATTTATACATCCCATCCTGAACACTTTGTTGAAAAAGGTAAAGAAAGCAAGCCTGGTTTACAAGTTAAAGAAATCTCTGTATGGTTTGAAGCAATCACTTAGAATGTGGTACCAAAATTTTGACACCTTCGTGTTGTTGTTGAGATTTTTGAGATCAAAATTTGATCATTGTGTGTATTACAAAACTGAAAATGATTGTTTTCTTATTATTTCCATGTACGTGGATGATATGCTATTCTTTGGGAATAGTAAGGGTATGGTTTCTAATCTAAAATCTCATTTGTCAGCAAAGTTTGAAATGAAAGATTTAGGTGCAACAAGGTATATTCTAGGGGTGGAAATAAAAAGGGATAGAGGAAGTAGAAAGCTTTGGCTCAACAAGAGCAAGTATATTAACACTGTCCTGGAGAGATTTGATATGATGGATTGCAAGCAGTTAGTTGTTCCAGTCTTGCAGGGAATGAGGCTATCTATTGAAGATTGTCCAAAATCTCCTACCGAGATGGAGGACATGACTAGAGTGCCTTATGCAAGTGTTGTTGGTAGTTTAATGTATGCAATGGTTTGTACCAGGCTGGACATTTCCCAAGCAGTGGGAGTACTTAGTCGATTTATGGCTAATCCAGGAAGACCACATTGGGATGTTGTGAATAGAGTTTTCAGATATTTAAAGGGAACTTCAGAGTATGCTTTGTGTTATCATGGCAACTCGGTTGGGTCATAGAGATCTCCTAGCATTTGTGGGTATGTGGACTTTGATTGGGAAGGGGACATCGACAAAAGAAGATCCACCAGTGGATACATCTTCATGTTATTTGGTGGTGCAATGAGTTGGATGAGCAAGTGGCAGGCTGTAGTCGCTTTATCTACTACCGAGGCATAGTATATGGCAACAACACACGACTGTAAAGAAGTTGTTTGGCTTAGATGTTTTTGTTCTACTGTTGGGTTTAATGTAGGGAAAATTATGATTTGTTGTGATAGTTAGAGTGCTATTTGTTTGGTGAAAAATACCACTTTCCATGCCAGGACGAAGCATATCGATGTTTAGTATCATTTCGTTCGTGATATGGTGGAGGATGGAAAGGTTAATTTTGAAAAAATGGATACTCTAGAGAATGTCGCTGATGCATTAACAAAGCTTGTGAGCATAGACAAGTATAGGTGGTGTACCAGTTCGATGGGCCTTGGGGCCTATGAATTGCAATAACTTCAAGTTTAGAGGAAGACAGTAAATCTTCGTCAAGTGGGAGCTTGTTAGAAAATATGCCTCAACTTGTTTGCTTGAATCTCTTAAAGAATTGGTGTTTTCCCCTTTGTTGGTCTTCATTGTTGGACTATTGCCCAAATCCAAAACCTTGAAACCTAAATTGTCGAGTTCTAAAAGTTCATAACATGCTGATCTCCTTGTTCTCATGGGTTTCAGGAATTTCCTAACCTCTGACTTGAGGTTGTGAAGTTTGGGTTTCTCCTGACTTGGTGATCCCTTTTGTTGTCAGTGAGACAGAGCGGTGTCGGTGAGAGTTCTTTCGATGTCTCTTAGACATTATAATGATGTTCCAGTCCGGGCTTATCAATGTGACATGGGGTTGTCTAGGAGAGATCTCCCAAAGTCTTGGCAACATTCCAATGGAGGTAGAGACCTGAATGGTATGATAGTCAAAAGTGGTGGACAAGTGATGTGTCGACACGTGGCAAAAATTCACTCGTTGATTCTACATCGCTATTGTGAATCAACTATCATTGGACCGAAAGCTATTTTTCTTGATAACAATATATTTGCATTAAATGCATGATCTAGCTCGGGGGTTGATAGAGAGAAAATATGGTAATATTCTCTATAACTGAATTAATTGGTGGGAAACTTGATGCGTGCTAGATGGTGGTGTGTGTGGCCCAATACGAAGGAATCCTATTAGTGAATTAAATGGCGTGTGACTCGATGAAGAGATTCAATGTGCAGTTCTACATTGTATGCTTTTACGAGCATTGTAACATGGTATGAGAGAAGAACTATAATCTGTGTGTGAGGTCAACCAAAGGGATTGTATTGCTGCTGTGAGTTAACACCTGAGAGTGAAGTCTATAACTCTATATGTAATCTATTTACTGTAATACAAAGTGGCTTTACTTGGTGTGTGGGTTTTTCTCCCATAAGGGTTTTCCCACGTAAATGTGGTGTTATCTCCGTGTGTGATGAATTTTTCTCTTCTTTTGTTCTGTTAATGTGCATCTTAAATAAATGTAATATGTTAAATGAATTTTTTTTTGCACTTATCTCCTAAGGATTTTGCATTAGGAAGGCGTTCTCGCACCTCTGCCTCCCTTACAACTTAAACCCTAAATCCCCTAGTCTTGGTGGGCACTTTTGTTATATTCCTTTGTTGACTCTCTGTAGCCGGTTCTCGGTCATTTAGTTATAACTTATGCCTGTCAAAGTCATGTTTTGACCAACCCCTTCATCCTAGTATTCCTGATCGTCACCCATTGAGTCATTATGAATCTTACTTTATATTATGCAGGTTGTAAATCATTTAATATTTGATTAAAACCTTTGTAATGTTGTGTGAGTCCCACTAAACACATTCTATTGGATCCTTGCTAGCATGTGGGATTAAAATAATAAAATTAAAAAGCTAGAGGGATAGCGGGCAGGTGCCACTTGTCCACCCTCAGGGCGGGCTCTGCCATTGTTCAAAGGCACTGATGGCTATTGGCCATCAAATCAATGGATAAGATGTGTTTTGACACATAAATCTTGACCGTTCCCTGCTAGCCTATGGGGGGCCCACTGTCAAATCTAGGTTTATGGAGGGATAGTGGGTATGAGTCATGTGGTGTCATCACCGCCATATGCTAAACTATGAGAAGAATGGAAACATTTAACGAAATATTTCTCAGTGACTATGGAGGGTTAGACAATGTGCTACTAAAAGGATATATGAGCACGTGCGAAATTGTTCATCAAAATGTTCTAATCTCAATCATCTATTGCTAATGAAGGATACCCATTATGGCCGCTAGTCAAGTGGTTAAGGAGGATGCATGTTGGTGGTCGTTGAGTTGAAGCCCATGACTGTGGGCCTGAAATGTGAAAATCTTAGAGGGCTAGTGAGCAGGGGACATGTGTCATGGTGGGTCCAAGGCTTTGTTTTTCTTTGTATGGTATCAACGACACAAATTTAATGGAGGATAATCTAATGGTAATCTTGGTGATGTATTAAGGCTATGTGATAGCTGTTGATCATGATTCTCATGCAATGAATGGCCATATTTTAAAGCTTCATTGGGAATCTGATCTCGGCCACTCATGCTCGATCAGATGACCAGTAATCAAACTTCAATGGCTACTTGATCCTGTTCGCCATAGATTTGCAAAAGTTTTTATTCAGGGACATCCTCAGCTTGTGAATCAAATCTGATCAACTATGGATTGAATTTTCACACTTTTTCAAATGTTGTGTTGATTCTTGGTCAGTTCCATTACTTCTTAAGGTGTTGTAGATGCTATATTCTCTCATCGGGGTATGTTGGTTTGATATTTTGCTACGGATTTTGTGGGAGCTCCATTCCTACATTCATGATATTCATTATTTAGGGCTCATTCGAGATGTTAGATCCCTTATGGTATGGCGTCCATGGCTCTTCCTGGTAGGATTTGATGGTAGATATTTCCTTGATTTGATCTCTTTGATTTGTAACCCTAGCTAGGTTAGGGTTAGTTATTGTTCATCTGATTTATTCCTAAACTATAAAGGCAACAATTGTATCTTTTTGAAGGAGGCTTCCTCTGGCTTCTCTAGGATTTTTCTTTTGTAGACCTACAACTCTTACATTCTACCATTGTAAAGGTTACTTCAAGCTTTATGTCAATAAAATTCAACTGTTATCACCATTACCTCTTGCATGTTTGAGTAAAATTCATTTACCTTCATATATGAGCGGGTGTTTTAGTTGCTTCTTTGACATATTATGTTGTTCTAGAGTAGGAAGGAATAAAATCTAAATTTGGTGCATCACCTTCTTTCACATTTCATGTCTCTTTCTACCCTTTTCCCATGTGATCTGTTAGAGTAGGTTAGCATTAGGACTTTCATGTGTTGGGTTAGACCAACACATTTGCACTTAGTTTGGAAAAGGAAGTTGACCTTCTCCAGAGACTTGACCTCAATTTAAAAGGTCCCACACCTTGAAGTCACTTCCATTGTGGCATTAGAACATTGAACTCTTGTTTAGTAGGGTGCAATTTTATGTGACAGTAGTCTCCAAGAGAGGAAAAATCAAGAGTAATAGATTGCAACTTAGGGGATGCCTCATGTCACATCAAGCCACTAAGAGAAAATCATATGCTAAGAAATATTGTACTCTTGGAGGACATCAAACCCAATGACACCACCAAGAAAAAGAGACATCACAAGAAAAAAAAATCTCACCATGAAATATGCAAAATTTTGAAAGATATCGTCGATGTATGCCCCTACTTTAAAGTGGTTGCTAACACCTTTGTTGTGAGAAATTTCTTTAAAGTATCCAATGTTTACTCCTAAGACATGAGAGCTTTCCTCATAAAACCCTATGCCAAGTCATATGTTTCTAAAATAAAGCTACACCATGAAAAAGGAAGGAAGGGTTACCCCCAAGAACACATAAGGGATCTATGGATTTGGGGTCAGTATATCTTTGATATAGTGTTATCATAGAGCGTAGAAATGTCATCATTCCCCAAATACTCATAGAACTGGAAGAATGAAATGTAGAGAGCGAAAACAAAGAAAAAGCCTTTCGAGTCAACATGGAAGAGACCTAAATGTTTTTATGCCTTGTGTCACCCCCAAAAGGAAAACACAAGACAAGCAAAAAAATGTAAAATGTTTACGACATATAGAAGAATGTAGATACAAATAAAGGAATGCACAAAAAAAGAGACAAAGATACATCAAATGAAATAGCATGAGGGATCACATTACACACATGCAATCACATAATGAAACATGAAAAAGAATAGTCAGGCACATGTGAGTCATCCTATAGCAAGTTGTCAACATCCCAATATTAATTGGTATGTATGAAAGGTTGGAAACTAGCTAAAGGGACAATCATCAAATGCCAAAACTAGGACAAGGCTAACTAACCCCTTGCCCCCACTAAGTGCAGGACAAGGATGAGTTGAGATAGGTGATGAAATGAGCTCCTTGCGGTAAAAAGAATAATTTGGAATGAATGTATAACATATAATAGTGAGCATACTAAGATCCTACAACTATTACATGGCAAGGAGCAAAGATGCATGCTTTTTTAGTCAAGTTTGATTCTTAGAGGGTGCAAACTTTGTCAATAATTCCTTTAAAGGATGAATTTTTTTGGTATGATGGAAAAAGGATCTATGATAAGCACAATATGGTTCATTCTTATTAGTTTATCTTTTGGTCAAGTTTGCATGTTTAGGTGGTAATTCGATCAATTGCCAACGTAAAAGTGTATAGAAGATTGTCTCAGTTTTGCATAGTTGCAATGAATTATAAAGAGATTTAGGAGGCTCATACAACTATTGTAACTTAATCCTTTGATGTTCATGCACTCATGGTTTCTTCTTCTAACTACAAACCCTTTCTTTTTTCAAAAAAGGATGAGTTAGGAGTGGTAAAGTGATCAAAATTTGATGGTTCTTTTCTCTTATGCATGGGAGATGTGTAATAAGGTGGTTGAGGAGGAGGAAAATTTTGTTGAATGATATGGACCAAGGAACACATGAATTCTTTTCCTTCTTTATGTTCAAGCATCGTTCTTAAGTTCCCTATGAGAGGGATGACATTACTAACAATAGGTTTGGTTCTCATAAAGTTTTTAAAATCTCTAATTCTTCATCTAGCCTCCTTATGTTGTCTTGTGGGATATTAGCAATATAATCTACATTGTTTGTAGGAAGGGAAGTCATGGGAAATGAGGTATGCATGCTATGATCCATAGGGGGTTGATTATCAACACTATTAGAAAGAGAGTTAAAAAACCCAAGATCCATGACGAATGATGTATCATGGGATGACATGAGTCTCGAACTACATCTCACAATAGTATTGCTAATAGGACACAAAGTTGTAAAGCTCATGCAATATTTACAAACTTAGTGTACAAACCCAAAATGGAAAGAGGGTTAAAATGCAATGCAATGACCTAGAATGCAATGTGTAAATGCAATTTTTAGATTCTAAACAAGGTAATTTCCTGATTACACTATGCAACAATCTAAAAATGAAATCTTGTAAATACAATTTTAAAATCAAACAATGCACTAAATGTACCAAATTAAGCTAGATCTAATGAAATTGGTGAAACAGAAAATCAACAGACTGAAACAAAAATCTGATAGCAGCAAACATAAGCACATAAATGAAGATTTTAATTTATAGAAATGCATATTAGGACCTGATCAAGAACTCATTCGGCCTATGAAGAATGGGTCCTAGATTAAGGTTTTGAAATTAATGTTTACAAATTTTCAAGTCTTTTCTAACGATTTTCAAATTTAGATTTGCTACAATAGATTTTAGTTTCAATTTTCTGTAAATGTAATGTAAAATACAAGTTAAAAATGTGAAAAAATGATGAACTAAAAGACCTAGTTTGATATGCAATTTTTGTTTCAATTTTCAAATGCAAGTTTACATGATTTACATGATATGTAAGATGACTGATTTTTTTTTATATTTTTTAGATTTAAAGAATCCTAAATAATGCAATCCTAAAATTCTAGATGAGATCCAAATTTGAATGCAAACTAGACACCCCAAATGAGATCTAATTCAATGCAAATGAATGCAAGATCTAATCTAAGATGAAAAAGAGACTCCAAAATCAGAAAACTACAATGCTCAAAAGGTCGGGTTTACCAAAATGAAACATAAGAAAAGGAGAGGGGGAATGAATCAAAATGTACTCAAGATGGTTAACCTCTCTTTTCACTAGTTATTTCATTCAATTATGTATAGATGAATATCGAAAAATCAAATCTAACCAATACAACAATCAAAAGGTAGGTTTTAAGAGGGTCAAATGTTGTGTACCTGTTGCAAAAAGTGCTTTTTAGGCCTCATTGAGGACTCATTCGCCTAGTGGCGAATGGTTCCTAGCTAGGGTTCTAGAAAATCAATTTTTGGGTTTTGTTCTTCAATGTATGCACTCCCAGATCCTAGTCGAAGACTGTCGAAAATCCAAAACTAAATTTTGTAGCTCAATTTCCATGATCTTGCAAGAAAGGTGAAAATTTTGACAAATTTGTGACTTTGACAACTTTTATTTTCCAATAGATATTCAACCTAAAACCTGCAATCACACATCAAAGGAGAAGAAAAGAAGATAATTGTTGACTATTAGGGAATGGGAGTTTTCCTTGGTCAAACCCTATTTTGTTAATTAAACCTTGAAATGAATGAAAGCATAAAGGAATGATGAATGAACAACAATATGCAACAACTCACCAAACCTTGGATTGTAAATATGAAACTTAGCATGAAATGGCCTCAATGAGTGTAGATATTGATCATGAACTTGACATAAGATAATGGCTTTGGACACTTGAACTTGATCACCAATGCTACATCATCACATTAGCTCAAGAACATGCATGACTTTGACATGATGATATGATCTTTGATTGCTGCAATAAACTTCAATAATCTGCCCCTAAATGCTCTTGATCTCATAAAATTGCTATTAGTACTTCCTCATAAATTTTTGCTAGGTGAAACTAAGTGAAATAGCCTTATATTTATACATATCTTAAGATTGAATCTCGAAATTCAAATATCACAAGCCGACATCAATTCTAGAATTTCAAATAATTAAAATACTACCAAAAACATATTCCAAGGGGGGGTCCTAGGGTTAAGTGAGGACCCATTCGCCATGTAGCGAATGGGTCCTAACATACTTAACTAGGACACACTTTGGGGGTTGTGAAAGTTTATGTAAAATTAGGGTGCTAGGACCTAGTGAGAACCCATTCCCCAAGTGGCGAATGGGTCCTAGGTCACTAGCCTAGGACACACACCTTATAAAATTAAGTGTTGTGTAATATTATTTATGAATTTTAGGCTATATCCCTCATAATATACAATTAGTTAGGCTTGGATTTGAATTAAAGGGGCCAATTAAGGAAAATTAAACCTCAATTAATTAATAAAGCCCTAGATTAATGTGAAAGTGTAAAGATACACTTTACAACACCATAAATAAGGCATGATTAAGTCCATTTTATTTACAAGGGTCATAAACACATTACAACACTAAATCAAGGAAACATTAGGTTCATTTTAATATTAATTATTCCCAAATTAAGTGTGAAAAAAGGGTACTTTTTTCAACACTACAAGAGTGTTTTTGAATATGTTGTGGAGTTTGTTTAAAGATTGTTTGTTTCATGGTTATGCAATATGTTGTAGAACCTATCTTGTTGATTATGTCTTTATGTGCCCTATATATGGAAATTTATTTGAGTGTAGCGTAGTTATACTATGTGTAGTTATCTTCGCTATACATAGGGAGTCTATGTTAGACATTTGTAGCATTATGCAAGATGTTGTATAACCCCTTGGTAGTATAGTTGTATTGTTATGGGATAATTAGGTGGGGCTATTCCTAGGATTGGTCAGATCCGTGGGAAAGGAAGTAACCTAGATATAGAGTATAACGGTCATTATAAACCAGTTCAAGCTAGGAAGGTGGGTGAACGTGTGACATCTACTCT
This sequence comes from Sequoia sempervirens, assembly GCA_007258455.2. Taxonomy (NCBI): domain Eukaryota; kingdom Viridiplantae; phylum Streptophyta; class Pinopsida; order Cupressales; family Cupressaceae; genus Sequoia; species Sequoia sempervirens. The sequence goes on from VDFB02263068.1 coordinate 206,114, forward strand.
AAGTTAAGGGTAATGGAAACTTTGGCCAAAGTAGTGTAAGTAGCCACTATTTACACTATCGGTTTCACTATGATTCGGGATTATGTACTAGGCATGGGAAGTTCATACATGTAAGTTGTGACAATTGTACATCAGTGTAGAAACGTATAAGACACAACACCAAGCTCATAATAGGCTATTGTTATGAGGTTACCAAACCAATCTCTTTGTTGAAGGGTAGGACCATCTTACCGGTTAGGTAGATGTGTGGGGGACTGCAGTAAGTCCATGTTTGGTAGAAAATCTCTTGAGTGATGCTTCTCTTCTTTAATTGGTAGCCAAGATTTGAGAGGGAACTCCTAGACCATTTTAATGTATACTTGTTGAAAGCTTGTTTAAGCTATGTTTGTAATTTATACCCATCTCTATTGAAATTGAAAAGATGAAATGCCATATGGAATTCATGTATCATCATTATTTGAATCAATGAAAGGAATTATTTTGTATGCAATGGAAAAGTTTGAAATATGTTTCAAATGTGCATTTATTATTCAAAGGAAAAGAATTTTTTTATTGCTCTTAGAGGTTAGATGCATAAAATATTCACTTGTGGGTAAAACATAAGAAAAATTACTGTAGAACAATGGGCATGCTACACATGGTATTAGAGCTATAAGGTTCAACTCAAAAACCTATGTGCTCACTATTTTTCCAATCCAATATTATGCAAATCTAAAGTTTGGAAATTTTTGTGCCAGGATGGTGTGTCTCGGGATGACTGCAAGGAAGTTAGTGATTGGAAATGAGAGTTACCTATGAGCCAAGAAGGAAAGAGAAGCCCTTGTTTGTACCATTGAGGGAACCAACCATGACAACACCATTTGGCTAAGCGATATTGAGACATTCAGTCATGCTTTGTCGTGAATTATCTAAGAGAAGAGAGGGATGAGAGATGAAGCCAATTTAAACTATCTACCTCCTATCTCACTAGAAAAATTGGACTCCTTATCACTTTCTAGGGATATACCCTAAGAATTTAGTGTTAGTCCAACAATGTTGTTTAGGGACCCTCATGTTATACCTATGTTTGAAATTATTATAATAGCCTCAAGTGGTGAGTCATAGGAATATGTTCTCCAAAATTATGTTTCAGAAGATAAATCTAAGGGATACTACCCTTTTTGGGATAGAGATGAGAAAAAATCAGAGGGTTATACACCACGTAGCTATGTATCAAAAAGTGAATCTGAGGGATACTCTCCCTTAGACTATCTTAAAATTCACTCTATGTAAACATAAGGATATTGAAATCCTTCATCAAATTGAAATAAAAACATGTTTTGTTTTGGAAAAACTTGTGTAAAAGTTCTTTATGATATTCTTATATGAATGAATGTTCTTTAATGCTTGTAAAAAGTTAAGTAAACCTTCTTAGATCTAATTAAATGAAACCTCCAGGTAAACTGATCTTGGAAAATGGTTAGAAAATGAACTAACATTGAGGGAAGTCAAGAAGTAGGACAAGGTACTGAAAATGCAAAAGCTAAGTTGGACAACATCTTATCTTTAATGGATGGAAAAAGAGAAAGAATAGGAACCCTCAAACAAGAAGTAAGGGGTAAAGAAAGAGTAGAAGAAGAAGTCCCAAACAATGATGAGGACGTACCTCATAATGAAGAGGACGGAGAGAATTCTTGAGATCACACCCATTCTAGTGAACAAGAGGACGAGGAGTTGCATTCGAAGTCAGAAGGAACTAAATGGAATTGGTTGGCCAATGAATTGTCCCGAGACATGAAGAAAATAACTCCTCCTAAGTTTGAGGGTAGTGCTACTGGGGATGCAAATGAAGCTTGGCTTACAGATATGGAAAAGTACTTTGAGATTAGAAATTATTTTGAAGTCACTAAACTTGTGTGGGGAGCATACTAGTTGGCAGGAGAAGAATGCAATTGGTGGATGAACAAGAAAATTGAGTTAAGACTCAGTTCCTTGAAGTTGACATCGGGCGATTTTGTGGATATCTTCCAAAAATGGTGGTTACCACAACTCTTCTATGATCAAAAGCTCATTGATTTCCAAAATCTTAAGCAAGGAGATTCTTTAGTGAATGAATATTGGGAAAAGTTCACTCGTCTCTTGAGGTATGTACCCATGTACCAAAAGGATGAATGATTCCATATAAAGAAGTTTATTATGAAATTGAATGTCCAAATAGGTGGTGAAGTAGATGTACATAGTCTTGAAAAATGGATTAAGAAAGAGTAGAAGCTTAAGTCCATTTCAATCTATTGAGAAAAGAATAAGAAGAAGTTTAAATTGGCATAGACTAATCAAGCACCAAGAAGACCCAATGAAGGGAAAAAATTTTAGAAGAAAGGGGATAAGGGACCTCAACAAAGGTGGGATGAACCAAGAAGAGACCAAAGAGGAAGTAAAAAAATCTCAACCACATGGGAATCCTATTCCTCTAAAGCTAGCTAAATTTTAGCAAAGGATACATGCTGCAGTAAACAACCAACAGGTTGAGTATCAAATCACTTGGTAGAAGTCTCAGGTATTTCATCTAAAATTCCTATCCCAATTTTAATAGATATTTATGCCACAAAAAAATTCATTTCCCCTAAATAGCAAGTCAAATGTCTAGAAAGGTTGGTTTTATGGACAAATCATGGGTTGTGGATATGGAAACTAGACAAGAGCTATGGTGAATCAATGTCTATTTGAAGCAAGGTTAGAACTTCCAAGTTTCTCTACAGAGGTGAATCTGTACATAGCTCCCTTAGGTTTTTATGATGTCATCCTAGGAATGAAATGGTTATGGAAGCATTGAGCTAAAGTGGATTTCCATGCTAAAACCATCGAATTCTTAGATGACCTAGGTAACCAAGTGTCTATGTAAGGAACTATGTAAGGAACACCTACAAAAGTGAAACTGTGACAAATTTTAGCAATGCAAATGGATAGGGTGAAAAATAAAGATTGCCAACTCTTCACAGTGAAGATGAATAAAATTGAGGAATACAAGGAAGTCATCCTCCAAGATGATGCCATTTATTATGGACCTCAAGATTCTCAAGAGGTTGAAGAAGGAGGAGTGGAAATAGGGAAAATGGATATGGAGAAATATCCAATTCTATAGAAATTTGTTGATGCATTTCCAGATGAACTACCTAGATTGCCTCCCAAGAGAGTGTTTGATTTCTCCATTGATATAGTCCTTGGGTCGTAACCTATATCAAAAGTACTGTATAGGATGACCACAACTGAATTGATGGAATTGAAGGAACAATTAGAGGAATTGTTGTCTAAAGGATTAATAAGATTCAGTGTTTCACCTTGGGGAGTGTTGGTAATATTTATTAAGAAGAAATACAGTACACTATGCTTATGTATAGACTATCATTTTATCAACAAGGAAATGGTAAAGAATAAGTATCCATTGCCACCTATCGATGATCTCTATTATCAAATGAAAGGTGTGGTTGTGTTTTCAAAGATTGATCTAGGTTTTGGATATCATCAACTAAGAATCAAGGATGAAGATATTTTCAAGACAACTTTCAAAACTAGATATGGACATTACAAGTTCACAGTCTTACCTTTTGGACTGAAAAATGCAGTAACGACATTCATGAACCTAATGAATAATGTGTCTAGAGATTGCTTGGATAGGTTTGTGTTGGTATACTTGGACGAAATTTTAATATACTCCAAGAATGAGGAAGAACATCATTAACATTTGGAGATCGTGTTGCAACAATTGAGAGAACATAATTTGTATGGGAAACTCTCATAGTGTACCTTTTACCAAAAAGAGGTACAATATTTAGGTCATGTAATCTCAGAAATGGAATTGCAGTTGATCTTGCAAAGATTAAAGTGGTATTAGAATGGCCTGTGCCCAAGAGTGTACTTGAAGTCAAAATTTTTATGGGTTTGGTTGGATAATACTATAAGTTTGTAGAGAATTTTTCAAGGGTAGCATTTCCCATCACATCTTTGCAAAGGAAAGGTAAGAATTTTGAGTGGATAGAGAAATGTCAATTGGAATTTGATCCACTGAAAGAAAAGTTAACCACGACTCCAATACTAAAGGTACTAGATCTAGATGGTAACTTTATTGTTATTATAGATGCATTAGGAGAAGGATTGGGTGGAGTGTTGATGTAGGAGGGGAAAGCCATAGCTTATGAATCAAGGAATCTAAAGCCCTATGAACAAAATTATGCTTCGCATGATTTAGAGTTAGCAACAATTTGTCATGCACTACAGATGTGGAGACGCTCTCTGTTGAGAAAACCCTTTGAACTCAAGACGAATCACGATGGTATAAAATATTTGTTTACCCAACCTAATATTAATGCAAGGCAGAGAAGGTGGTTAGAACTAATATCATACTATGATTTCAACATTAGTTATATCAAGGGGAAAGAGAATCGGGTTGTTGATGCTTTGAGTCGTAGGAGGCATATCTCCTTGATGGTGTCAATTCAAACTAGCTTTAAGAGTTAAGTGTTGGAAGAATCCAAGGGTAACGAGTTCTATGAACAAGTCAAGAAAGCACTCTCGAATGATCCTTAAGATCAAAGGTATGAGGGGTATCTCATTGAACCAAATGGATTATTGAGATTTCAAGGGAGAACTTATGTACCTAACTTTGATGAACTAAGGAACTTGGTATGGAAGGAAGTTCACAACATGCCATATTTAGGACATCTTGGTGTCACCAAAATGTTGGCTAATGTAAAGCCATTATATTTCTAGAAGAGTATGAAAGGGGATGTTGCAAGGTTTGTAGCCAGTTGCTTGGATTGCCAAATAGTGAAGGTTGAGCATAATCACCTTGCAGGTATTTTGTATCCACACAAAGTTCCAGAAAGTAAGTGGCAAGTCATTGGAATGGAATTTGTGCAAGGATTACCTATGTCAAGAAATAGGCACAATGCTATTTTAGTAGTGGTGGAAAAGCTCACTAAGGTAGCTCACTTTACACCAAGAAATTTGACTGATGAAGCTCTTGTAATAGGTCAGAAGTTTACACAAGAGCTATTTAGATTACATGTGATTATTGAGAAGATTATATCTGATAGGGACGCTTGTGTGACATCTAGATTTTGGCAAAACCTATTTTCTGCACTTGGAATAAAATTGAATATAAGTTTTGCATATCATCTAGAAATAGATGGACAAACTGAAAGGGTAAATCAAGTGTTAGAAGACCTAATAAGGATGCATTGCATGGATCAACAATACAAATTGGAATATTATCTACCATTGGTTGAGTTTGCATATAATAACTCTTATCACTATGTGATTAAGATGGTTCCATTCAAAGCATTATATGGCAGGAAATGTCAGACTCTTATAAGATGGGATAAGCCTTGGCGAGAGATGTTATCGAAAATGGAGGAGCAAGTTGGAATTATTAAGCAGAGGTTAGCAGAAGCTAATGATAGGAAAAAAATTATGCAGATGCCAAACGGGTACCCAGAAGTTTCTTTGTAGGAGAAAAGGTTTTGTTAAGGGTCAAACCTCATAAGAGTTCTCTCAAGTTTGCAAAATCATCAAAAATAGCTCTGCGCTATGTAGGTCCTTTTGAGGTTCTTGAGGAGATCAATCCTGTAGCATATAGGTTTTCTTTGCCACCAGCTCTTGCTAGGATGCACAATGTTTTTCATGTGTCATATCTTAAGAAGTATACCCCAAGCGATAACCATGTTATTGATTGGAATGCTTTACACGTGTAGATCCAGGGGTGGTAATAATCAAGCCTCTTAAGGTGCTCGGAACATGTAAGATCCACCTACATAATAGAGAGGTTCTATAGTGCAAAGTCCAATGGGACCAGTATGTAGAAGATTCTACCACTTGGGAAGATTATGTTGAGATAAAGCAAAAATTTTCTCAAGCCTTGCATGATTTTGAAAACTCTAGAGAACAATAATGTTTTGAAATGTTATGTTGTATGGATGATTAGTGTGTGATTTTTTATGTTATGTCCATGTTGATACTTAATAAATCATTAGGGACGATGATTTTCAAGGGGGAATATGTTACAACCCAAGCGATATTACCTATTTACTATTATCTTGCTTGGTCAAATTGATTGAATAAATGAATGTGTTTTATGGATCTTTACGTGAATGTGTTTTATTAATCTTTATATGAATATGTTTAATGAAGCTTGAATGAAAATATGATGAATGAATGATTGATGCATTTTGTTATTTTATAATGTTTCTAACTATAAAATGTATGATGCATATGATTATGATGTGTTCAACTAACTACGGTTATGATGTGCCAAGTTGAGTGCATAAATAGGTTCAATCCTCTAGAAGAGAGGGGAAGTGTCACTCAGGAGAAGAACTTGGTCTGGTAACCCTTAACGAGCCTAACTGATCGATCACACACTCACATCCTAATTGGTCATATAGAGAGTCGTCAGTTTTGGGGAAAGGTAAGTAATCTTTGGTGTGAATGTTGTGATTGATTCTTGATGTCTAGTGTCAATCTTTCTTTGTATTCTTATTGTGGTATCAATGTGATATATGTATAAGATGTATACATATGTATGTGTACATGTCTATGGTAGACTCATACATGTGAGTGAATACACACATAAGTATATGTAGGTAGACATACCTACTCATACTCATGGATGGATCACCCATATGCATGGGGATACCGAATGGACTAAATTGACATATATATACACATGTATATATGCATCCCATGTATGCATGTCAATTGATGGGATTGTATGTATAAGTATTTTATAAAGATAATAAAATAGGATTACGTATATATGTACATATGTGGTATAAACACACACACATATATATGTGTGTGTGTGTGTGTGTGTGTGTGTGAGGGTACATGTTTATATCTAATTGTTCATATATGTATATGGGTAATATTATTCTTTATTTATATAAATAAGTTTGTAAACCTTATGAAATAAATATATGTATATATATTAATATAAACATATATAATTGATACATATATATGTGTATATATATATATGTATGTATATATATATATATATATATATATATATATATATACATATATATATATATATATATATATATATATATACATATATATATATATATACATATATATATATACATATACATATATACATATACATATACATATATATACATACATACATACATATATATATATATATATATATAAAAGATTGAAGTTATTAATATAAATCATAAAGCACACAAGATAGCGTTGAACATATTATGTAGCAATGTGCATATAATATAAACCATGGTGTGCATTAAGCATAAAGCACAACTTTATGTGGTGAATAATCCAGTGCATAAAGTGAAACATAAGTCAAACATTTAAAAAAAACACATATAAAACATTGCAGCTGTGTTAAGCAAGAAGGGAAAAATGTTGTGAGCAACAAAGAATTAGTGTGTAGTTTGCACCTGTGAAGGTGGAATCAAAAGCAGGTGGCAATATTTTGAATAGGTTCTAATGCAAAAGAAGTCAATGAATTCAAATAAGCCTACAAATAAGTGATTTAAACCAGTGAAGTGTAAACTTGGCATTGTTTTGAAGAATTTGAATTAAAATCTATTTTTAGATTACTATCCCAAATACTAAGTTGACTTAGCCATGAAGTGTTGCAAACCTAAGCGAGTTGTTGCATGAGGAAGAAATGTATTAGAAATACTTACGTGTTTGTAGCTTTCGATTGCTCAAAATTAGTAGAAATGAGGTGCCCATTCTACCAAATGCTACAATTATCTTTGAATATCTTAATGTTGTTTTGTTGTGAGTTGAGAGTGAAGGGTTATTGTGAGATTTTGTGAAAATTTAGAAAGGATAGACAAGGTGAATTTGGAGGAGGTATCGATCAATTGGAGGATTCATACTAGGAAGGAGATAAATCATTTGGAGCTTATATAGGCATGCTAGTTTCTATTCCTTTGTCTTTATATTGGTAAGGATAAATCAATTATTTACTATGTTGGTGTAGAGAAGGGAGATTCACTACTCAGAGTCTCTTTATTCTCAAGGAATCCCAAAGGGCGGACTACCCTAAACTACCTCAAGGAATAGAGGAAGTGTTTTAGAATCAGAATGAGTAGGTCACAACAATTTTCTGGAAAGACTGACAAGTTTTTAGTGCAGGACAACAGTGTAGAATAAGGATGACAACGTGGTGTGTTGTAGTCCCAGAGGCGAGTTGATGTCTCGTACAGACTAAAAACTGAGAGTATCGTAGAAAACACAAGGTAACTACTTCTACCTTGACTGCTAGGAATTTCTTGAGTGTGAAAGTAACAAAGAATAATAGAACTGAAATAAAGTAAGATAAACTAAGTAATATATAGATTAAGTGATGATAAAGTAAAAGAAGAGGAAGAAAGTCCTCACAACCAGCCAAACAATGAAGCCTCCAGCAAGTAGATATCTTCAACACCTACACACAGAAGACCGAGGAAAAAATGTTGGATTTGTATAGGGTTTTTCCTCATTCAAACCCCCGTTTTGGTGTTCCCACTTCCACAGACAGCCAAATAGATAGAGAAAGTGAACAAAGTAAGCAAATATGAAGTGATAAAATCAATCCTCGCTCAAGGAGGAGAACTCGTATATCACACGATAGATATGTAATAGGTAGGGTATGTGTATCCCAAGATGCTCACAAGCATGAGATAAGGGAGATGTTAGCTGCAAGGCTTAAGGAAGCCAAAGAGAGAGAGATAGCTATGAGAGCCAAGAGAGTTGCAAAGAAAGCTTGAGAATGCTATTGTATCAAGTTGTAAAGAGCTATACAAGCAAGATAGCAAGACAAAGAGAAGAGGAAAATTCCAGAGCCAAAACTAGAGAGATTTGGACTGAGAAATGAATTGAAAAGATTGCAATTAAAGAGAGAACATGAGGGAAAAGAAGCTTCCTGAGCGGTTACAAGGCGTCTCGAGCCATTACCACTAACAAAAGCGGCTAACAAGTGGTAAGGCACTAAAAAATGGTTGTTTGAACATCAAAACATCATAGGATAATAGCACGACATGCAGACGTTCACAAGACACACTAGTATCTAGACACATCACACTCCAAAACGCAAAGCTGATGCACAAGGTTCAACGCAAAGCTGACGCACAAGGGATAGCTGCTGAAAAGGGTCTCAAACATACTGATAGGGAAAAAGGGCTGATGCAGGGGCTAAAATGATAAAGGAATGGACACTAAAGTAGATGAAATAATGTATGTGAAATTGCAAGGGGTGCAATTATACAACATTACATTTTCCCCCCACTTTAGCGGGCATATGAATCTACACTAATATGCATGCTAAAGGAAGTCTACTAAACATAAATAACATCATGATTCCAAAAGGATACCGTAGAGGAAGTAGACAACTCTTTGAACCAAGGAAGCGTGCCCCCAGGCTGAAGACCTACAAAACAAACACATTAGACAAGAAAGACCTACACATGAAAACAAGGTTAGAACATAAAAAGCTATAAAAACACATACACACAGGCACACAACAAACTAAATGATTTGAGTCACTAAAGTGAAAGAGACCTCGATGTATAAGGTTGTCTCAATACTATATGTCGTCCCCAAATTAAAAAAAAAATACATAGAAGAATTCTTAAACGAAGATAAGGTAAGGATTGATTGCTTCAAGAGAAGAATGCACCCAAAAGGAAGGGAGGCAACCAATGTCGAAGAGAGAAAGAGAATATACTCAGGATGAAGAAGATGTAGATCTTTGATTCAGTATATATAATTTGAGAAAGGAAAAGAGAAGAGGATTTAAGAGAGATAAAGGAATGAAAATTCCAAGAGAGATGGCTTCATAGGTACTCTCTCTTGGGGAGGGTTGAAAAAATGCATCACAGATCTACAGACCTATGGAAGGTGAACAAAAGGCTCTGTAGGTAATCTCTCCTACAAAGTTGAAAAAAGTGCACTGAAGACCCATAGACCAACGATGAACATATCTCATATGATGAAAGTGTTTTATAGGTCCTTAGACTTGCAAAGAAGATTCCCCAAGTGCTTGGTACTTAGGGAAGCCTAGTTTGAGAGGCTCTACAAAGTCTAATTGGCCCTCATAGGTGATCAACCCTGCAAGGAAAGCTTGATGCAAAGGAGCTCTACAGGTTCTTGGCCCTGCAAAGAAAGATTGATCAGAAAAACCTGTAGCTGTTGCAAGTTGTGTTACAAGATAGTAATAGTAAACATAGGTCTAGTCAGGCTTCCCCTAAGATAGATGCCAAGATATAAGACAAGTCTAGTCAGGTTGCCCCCAATATAGATGCCATAGAATTTATTCAAGAGAAAAGCTTTCAAAGGGGTCTCTCAGGAACCCTTCAAAATAAAAGGGGTCCACTCGAGGGACACTTCATTTGAAAGACATAGAGAGAAGAGAGGGGTCTTAAGAAGGATGCACATCTCCAGGACAAGTTATCACTACCCCCTAGCACACAGGGGAGGAGAACCATGTAAGATAATATAGAAGGGAGGTGCAAGAACCTCATGAGAAAATGCTTAGAAAGATAGGATAGAATTAGACCTCGATATCACTTATCATGCAAAGAAAAGAGAGAGGTGCATCAAAAAAATGGAAGAGTGATCAAACCAGAATCACGAAGTTATTGTATGTTTCCCTTCAAGGCCTTACATTCACTAGTGGAATAGCTAGACACTTGATAGTATGCACAAAAATAATGTTTTGCTTTATCATGTTTATGATATTTCTTATATGTAGGAGGAGGAAGAGTAATTAAGTGGTCCTTAAGAAGCCTCAACAAGATATGTTCTTGCTTAGATAGAGGATAAGGAGTAGGAAGCAACCCTTTCTCTTGTGGAGAAAAGTTTTATTGCTCACAAGAAGAAGACATGAAGATAGCAGATAATGGAAGATGAAGTTGAGCGGAAATCATGTTGAAATTCAACCATGGTTTTTGTTTAGCTTGTTCATTCGAGCAACCAAGCTCCAAATTACACTTATGAGGTACACATTCTATAGGGACCTAATTTCCTTATTCATTACTCTCACAACCTTTACGCCCATAGCCATATTTAGAGACAAGTTTAAAGCCAGGGCCATAACGTGTTTGCAAATCTTGAGAAGGAGGAGGATCTCCATAGAGAGAATTATTCCAACAATGGAGATTATACTCCTCTATGGGATTTCCATCAGCCTTCTTGACAGGATTTCCAACATTAGCCTCTTTAATAGAGGTGTGATCATCTTCCTCAGAAGGGGGAGGATCAACATGAAGAACATCACAATTTGCGTTCGCATTATCCCGCGATATGGAAGAATAACCATCTTTGATGGTAGGTTCAAATGATGTTATCAAAAGGACTAAGTGGATTGAGTTGACTTTATATTCTCTAATGAAGGTGAATGGTGTGGTCTTCCCCATCACGAAAGAATTCATAGCCCAAATAATAGGTGTGCAATTATAGGGGAGGAAATTGCTCAAAGAGAGGAAGGGAACAAATGATGCAATGGACCAGTTTTTCAATGCTGATGAGAAAGAGAAATTGGTTAAGCTAACTTCATGGAGCCATGACTAACTATCAATTAAACCTATTTGGGCTGAAACTGCAAAGGTTACCGTGAGGTATGTGACTCTTGATGGGCATTTTATTACTATTTTGGGGTATCATTTCACATTCCTCAATCACTTTTGACACAATATTTTGGTGTCTTTACCTTTTTTTCTGTTTTGTTTCTTGGAGGCCTTTGTTTATGCTCATCTCAAAAACCCCCATATCCTTGTCCTCCATGAGGAGCTCATTTTTCTTATCATAGAGTATGTTAAGGCCAAATCCTTAGCTAAGGTGGTTAAGGGTAAACAACCTATAGTTAAGGATCAATTGAAGGTGGTTGAATACTCTTTAATGGACACTGGCACTGGTGACGAAGAAGATGAGGAGTGGAAATTGAATAAAGAGGCCAGGGATCATGTGGTTGAGGTAGTGTCATCCTCCCCTTCAAAATAATTCTAGTAGAAGAGGAAGAAGGGTACTCAAAAGAACACTCCAAAAAAGAAGCCCAAAAAGTAGATGAAGGAACCCTAGTGTTTGTGGTTTGGTAGTTCCCAGATTGGAGAGGATGAAGATTATTAGGATTTACCCTAGCACATGAAGGAGCCAGATTGTGAAACAAGCAGAGGTATCTCCATGGCAACTTAGGAGGCCCGAACCTAGTAGAACTTAGTCTCTCAACAAGCTACCATCTTAGGAAAAGGTAAATAAAGAATCTCAAATATTGTTGCCAAATACATGGGAAATAAATTGGGTAAGATTAAGTTCTCAGGTATTTTTCACCCCCTCTCAAATGATTTCTCTTACCTTGATGACGAAAACCCATAAATGATGGACCTTCTTGACATGGCTATGAATGGAGCCACTTGTAATTTTAAGATTGCAAAATGGATGATGAATGAGTTTAACAAAATGAATATTAAGACTAGGAGCCTTAAGGAAAACTTTGCAAATCTACCCAAGGGGTTGGCCTCTATTTTTCTCATTGAGAGACTTGTGGATTTGGAGAGATTTATCTTTGATTTTAAAAATGACTATGAGAACCACCTCCAAGGAGTGGAAACCAAGTTTAGAGAACTAGATGAGGATATTAAAAAGCTGCTACAAATTAGCCATTGTTCCATTAAGAATAGTGCAGATTCCCTTAAGGTTCTTATGGAAAAGCTTAATGCTATCAAGGAGGAACAAATTAGTGTTGGATATTAGGTGAAGGGCCCTCCCACTACAGAGAAAGGAAAGAAATTTGTGAAAGATGAGGACAAGGGCTCGAGTGCAAAAACCAGGGGCAACATGAAGAAGTCATTTGAGGAAGAGAAGAATGAGCTAATGTCGCTGGTTAATTTACACTATAATCAAGAAATGGAGGTGGCTAACACCTTAAAAAATATAAGGTAGAGCCTTTGTGTTGTTTTTTGTCTTTTGTTTTGGTCTGTCGGTTCCCTATTAGTTGGCTATTAGTTGCATGTTGTTTTAACAATGTTATTTGCAGTATCAACAAAATTTTGTTGTAAAGGGTTTTAGGTACCTTCAAAAGCTACTTTTTCCTATTAATCAAAACAAAAATCTAAAATAGAATTATTCTAAAATAATTAAAGTTTTAATAAGATAAATAATTATAAATTAAATTAATTATAATAAATTTTAATTATTATTTGTAATTTCATAAAAAAACATAAATAATAAAAGTAATTTTCAAACATAAATCTAAATTAAAAACTAAAATAAAATAAATTAAGTGGAAAGTCAAAATATATCAAAATCCAAATATTAATAAACATTATTATTTTAAAAAAATAATAACAAATAATAAACTTATAAGTTTTTTGTATTGATGATAGTATATGAAAACTAGAGTACATCAGTTTTTAGAAAGTAAACTTTCTATGCTTACAACTACATTTCCTTCTCCATTACATTCTTATCATTGGTGTACATACAAAAAGGACCATATACATTATTACCCTGTTGTACATTCATTGTAATAGGTTTATATATACAAAAATATCCTGCTGTTCATATTGCCCTACCCTACAATAATAGAACATTATGCCCATCTATTCATTTCTCAAAAAGAAACACCAGATTAGCTGCCTTGTACTTGTGAATTCATTCTTTACTACCATTGCCTCCTCATTGTTGGTGCTCTCCTTGGAGTCATCTCCTCTTTGTGCATCCTTTCCCTTCTCCACTCTGTCGTTGAACTCTTTTTGAAATTCTTGAAGAGCCTTTAGGAAGACCTCCATCTTGGTTGACCTCTTTGTCATGTGTGCCCCATAAACTTATAAGTTAATAAATGATTAAATAAAAAGGTAAAACTATTTTTTTAATTTATTAGAATTGAAATAGTAATAAAATATGTACCTAAAAGATATAATTAATATATTACAAACAATATTAACATAAAATTAATATTAACAAATAAAAAAATATTATTAAATATTATAGATAAATTAAATTTAAAAATTAAAATTGTATTTCAAATAAAATATTAATTTTTTAAATTTTTATATTAAAAATTACAAGTAACACCAAACTTAAAAAGTGAAAAATAAAATGAAACCTATTCAAATGAAAAATATATATTTGTTAAAAATTTATTATTATTTATCTAAAAATCTAAGTTTTAAAGTTTAAAAGAAGAAAACAATTTTTATCCTATATCTTTTGTTAATTTAAAGCTTATTATATATTATATTTTTAATATTTTAGAAAATCTGACGATTGAGATCATTTCAATAGTCTTGCATCTTTCTCTACAATTTTCAATCGTTGATTTTCAAAATCAATTCGTACATTTTATATAATTTTCAAACTCAATTCATCCACAAAAAAGAAAGAAAGAAAGAAAACACATTTGTTGTATACTGAAAATATTTCTTAAAATTTGCCCTTAAATTATTTCTTTAAATCAAAGAATACATTGGGAGCGATAATGCGAAGCGAGTTCGAACGCAGTTGCCGCCATGGCGGCAAAGAAAGGGGTGGGGAATAGCAGGCCAATAATTATTTTTAGAAGAAAAAAACCTGTACAATAGATAGTGGCGCCATGTATCTGGCTAAGAGTCACTAACAGGGATCTGCATATCAATGAAAATAGCCATCGGTTCTTTGCGACGGGCATGAATTCCATTCCTATCGGTAGAAGAAGACATCCAGGGATCAATCTAGGGTTTTGGCCTCGCCCAAGATCAAAATCAATGTGACAGGGACTAATATTAGCTACAAAGGTAATCATCTTAAATCCCATGTTTTTATTGGAAAATTGATCGGGTTGATACACATCAGATATCATTTTTACCTTAGGGTTTGTTCATGGTCCTTTGAGCAGTCGTGGATGAAAATTAAAGAATTTTGAATGGGTCATGGTTGCTGGATGGCAATGGTCTGTTTACTCAAGAGCGACTGCCAAAATTTTATCCTTTTTCATGTAATCTTGATTTCGCCTCGGCCTGGATTCGCCCTTAGAATATGGGGATGTCTCTGTGCTTTAAAAAAATGGTGATTCCCCTGGCAAATTCCAAGAGGTGGATGCAATTTCAAAGAAGGGAAATCTGCAATCTTCTTGAGACTTTCAGAAGGCGAATGGTCTCAGAGCATTGAAAGAAACCCCCCCTGCCGGTAGTTTGTTCTCATTGCTGAAAACAGTGCCACAGGAAAATTTCTCTCATGCATGTGGTAAGAAAGGCTCCCCCTTCCCCCTCTGTGAAGATCTCACTTATTTTTGCACATATTTGTCAGTCGCTCAAGGCCAGTGACGATTCAGATCCATCAATGACTGCTCAAGTTAAAAGTAGTGGAGTGTATAATCATTCTTTTTTCACTCGGAGAAACAGCCATGGCGATTTTTGATATTGTTGGAAGGACAACATGAAATCCCCCTCAGTGACACCATTTCCTCTAAAGTTCCAGAGGAGGATTTAAACGTGGAAGAATATATCCTGCACACTCCCAAAGCAGCAAATATGGAAACAAGTCTAGAAGGCTCGAGGAAGAGGTGGGGGAATTCATTTCTATGTAGTTTTTTGAAGATTTCACAAATATAGAAATTACCGGCAACTACGTAGAATTACCAACTTGACTTTACAACCTCTGAATCTCATTAAAAATGATTGTTAGTTCTTTAAAAGGTTGTTTTACGAGAATAAATTGAAGAATCGGTCTTAACAATATTGCACAGCAGTTGGATTGTTTTCTTATTTCTTCTCCTCTTTGGTTATTTAAAGATTGGGTCATTGACAGTCATATTACGGATCTCTGGTTGGTGATTTTCGATTGTTGAAATGTCTTTTAAATTTGAAAATATGTCAGTTTTGGGATTCTAATTAATTTATTTTTGAAGGTGATGAACATGTTATAGCTTTAAAAAAAAGAAAAAGAAAAAAAAAAAGAGTACATCTAAAGAATATCTTAGAGAGAGAGGGAGAGATTTTTTTTCAAAAGAGACAGATAGATTGTTTTTCAAAAGACACAAAAGAAACCCACAAAGTGATGCTAGGACTCACCACAATCTGCCCAAGCACTATTTTCATTAAGTTTATTTTGTCGACCCCACCTTTCACTTTCTCCAAAGAATCCTTATCCTGGCAACAAAACTCGTGCCAAATTTGTGCTTTGCTAATTTTGTTAAAGCTTGTCTCCTTGTTTCCTTATCACCTGTCGATTCCAATATACCTTCATTATGTAAAAGAGACTATTAGGGGAATGGACCCAGTAGTTGTGCACCCTAACTTCGTGCTTCTAATCATCCTACATGGAAATTTCTAATCACTCCCAATTTTTTACAGCAGCTTATTTGGCAAGTCCCCTGCTTATAACTAAGGTTTCAGGGCCACATCATCAAATATGATGCCCCATAAGCATGCTTTTTGTCAAGGTGTCCAAAAAGGCCCAAAAAAAAAGTGAGACCAATACTTGTGCATTCACAACATGTTTTATTGAGTGCTGATGTGGAATCACATGATTGGTTGCTTTTTAGATCAAAGGAATACATTTTGTTTAATTATGGGTAGTCATCATCAACACTAACAACTTTAAAGTCACAACTATTAGTCCATTATTAATAAAAATATTGGACATTATATAAACAACTACTATCACAACTATTGAAACATGCTCAGGTCCTCTCCCCTAGTTCACCTAGTTGAAATCCAACAGAGAGAAGAGATCATATGATTTAAAGAAGGCAACAAAATAGTAAGTTTTTCCATCACTCCACATGTCAAAGAGGATTCATCAACATAATTTCTTCTATCAATGTTGTAGATGAAATACATCTTATTGATATGTTTTGAAGTAGTTTCTTTTTTGAAAAAAAAATATTGGATTGTATATATGCTTCTAATCTATCAAAATGAAATGGTCTTCAATCTAATATTCTTTCCTTGATCATAGATGCACAAAATGAAACCTTGACAGTTCCATTCACTATAGACAAATTAAAAATGTCTTTTTTTCAAATGCTACTAGAGAAAGCCCCAAGCCTAGATATTTTCCAATTTCTTTATTTCGTATATGCTTAGATTTCTTGAAAAATGATTTAATGATAGTTTAAAAAAAACATTTATTTTTAATTTAAAATTTATGTAATAGGGTCCTAAAATTTTAATTTTAAATATTAGAAAATAGTTAGCTACAACCACCTTTGCTAATCTCCAACTTATAAGATTAAGAAAACATTGCAAATAGGGCCCTCTATTATTAATGGATAAAGCAAGCATAGATCCTTAGAAGAACAAGTCAATTCACCTCGTTTACCAATGAAGAACCTTCCAATGGTCACCTAGATACTAACTTATCCCTAATAGTCTTATGTCACACACTAAAATCCTTTTGCTTTCTTAGTTGACTACCAAAATTTATTAATATAGTTTGTCACCCACTACGTTATGCCACCAAACCATATAATTTAGTTTTTTTAATTGAATATGTGATTTAATTATTATTTATGTAAGGTATTTGTATTTAATATTTTATATGTAAATATTATTCAATTAATAGTTCATTTATTCTTATATTTTATTAAAAATATTATTAATTAATTTATTATTTTTGGTTTGGATGGTCTTTCTTGTTTTTTTCTTTCAAAGAAGGTGACCAGAAAAGTCATTGGGTATGAACTTTGAAAAACAATATACTCATGTCACTTGAAATTATGTTTCACAATACTTAACTATGATAGATTTCATATAGATCATGAATGGTATTAAAAGTATATAGCTAAAGTATTTCAAACAAAATTAGTCACATGGTTTGAGAAACTCGTAATTAATTGAGGGTTTGTTCTCAACATTTCTTATAGCAAGTAACCATCATGCCCCCCATGCTGATGAGATTTATAGTTCCAATTATTTGTACAATATGAAGAATGCAATATTTTTAATCTTTAGTTGCTTTATCTATCATGAGATCATAGTTAGATATTGTTGTTTTTACATAACCCTATGAGATCATTCTCAATGTTATATTACTTCAATTAAAATTTCATGTTAGCTTTCCTTCAAAAAGAAGTTGGCATTCCAAGGCGTAAGAATTTACTTTAACACGCATTAAATTATTAGGTTGAACATGTCTTTCTTTTGCTCAATGTAACAAAGAAGGAATTAAGTGCCCTATAAATATTACTATTACAAGTGTTAATGGAACTAGGGTTGTGGGCCAATGATCACTTTCACATAATGACACCAAGGTGATCCAACTCCTTCACTCCTGAGATATATACTATTAATCCATTTTTCCTCAATATCAAAGATCTTTAATGTGTTTAGTTGAGGTCAAACATGTATCACCAATTTCTATAGATCTCAAGATTCATGGTTCTAGAAGCACCATACTCCATACAAGAACCATCAATCTAAACCCACTTAGTCATTAGTATTCTCTCATAAATATTATTAAGTGATACTTTGATCTTAATATATTATAAATGATTAATACTATTAATTATCTAACCTTAACTTATGATGCACAATATACCTATCTAAATATATCCTATACATAGAACTTCATTAACTTATATTTTAAATATTAATATTTAATTTTTTTAATTAAATTACATATTTTCAATCTTAATTATTTTAGTTTAATTGAATTCATTTGAAAATATATATTTTTTAAAAATTATAAAATGCAAAATACTTAGTCCACAATATTTCCATTGCAACCTACCTAGCTATTTTTTATAAATAGCTTGTAAAAATAAAATTCAAATTGGACACACAAGTACCTACCAGAAAGTTGACAATCATTATTTGACTTAAAAAAATGGTATTGGATTTGTTTGTCCATGCAATAAATGCAATAAATGCACTAAAAGTACATGAACTTTTTTCTGTTTTCCTTTACTGCCTTTACGTACTTAGTGATGTAAAATGTGGGAATATTGACCACCGCAGAAAGTCAAAATAATGACTTTCGAAAATGATGTGTTCAGAATTGGAGGCAAGCAAGATTGACATTGATAAACATTGCAATTTAGAACAAAAATACCACATTGTCTGGAATTTCAAGGCTATGGGTATCATTAAATTTTTTTTATGTCGGTTAGAAAATATTGAAATTTAGATAAAAAAATTCATATATCTATTCAGGCATGGAATTTTAAGACTACTTCTATTCGTATCATTAAAATTTTATGGTGGCTGTAAAATATTGCAATTTAGATAAAAAAGACTACACATTTGTTTAGGCTTAGATTTCAAGACTATCCTTATTCATAACATTAAAAATTTATGACAGCTACAAAACAGTGCAATTTGGACCAAAAAGACCATATATCTATTCAGACCTGGAATTTCAAGGCTATTCCTTTCCGTATCATCAAAATTTTATGACGATCACAAAACAGTGCAATTTACACCAAAAAGATCACATATCGATTCAGGCGTAGAATTTCAAGGCTACCCCTATCCATATCATTAAATTTTTATGACGGCTACAAAACATTACAATTTAGATATAAAAGATCACATATCTATTCAAGTTTGGAATTTCAAGGCTACCCTTATCCGTATCATTAAAATTTTAAGATAACTACAAAACACTACAGTTTAGACCAAAAAGATCACTTATCTATTCAGGCCTGGAATTTCAAGACTATCCCTATTCATATCATTAAAATTTTATGATGGCTACAAAATGCTGTAATTTAGACCAAAAAGGTCACGTATCTATTCAGGCTTGAAATTTCAAGACTACCCCTATCCATATCATTAAATTTGTATGATGGCTACAAAACACTGCAATTTAGACAAAAAGACCACATATCTATTCAGACTTGAAATTTTAAGACTACCCTTATCAGTATCATTAAAATTTTATGACGACTACAAAACATTCCAATTTAGACAGAAAGACCACATATCTATTCAGGGCCTTATCCCTAATCAGGCCCCTATCCATGTCATAAATTTTTTATGATGGCTACATATTTTTATTGCCTTTCGATTTGCTCCCTGTCTAAATTTATAGATGTATGATGGCTACATATTTTTAGTGCCTTTCAATTTGCTCCCTTTCTAAATTTATAGATTTCAAATGGTTTGAATTTTTTAAAGACATTTTAAATTCATTGTTTTACAGCCAATAAATTTATGTTTCTCAAACTGTACACTGCGAAGTTGATTTCAACAATGCAAGTAAGAAATTAAAATTCGAAGCAGTAAAAGATACATTATAACTAAAATGTTTCATTTGATCTGAAATAGTTGCTGTAAAAGCTTTAAATCTGGCAAATTCCAAGCTTGCAGCCATTCAAAATGGCCAAACATCATATAAAAGACTGTAGATAAGCATTAGTTAGAGGGCGGGCTCAACACAGGCGGGAGATGCTGAATCGTGCCCTCTAATTCTTTGACGACTCTTGACATGGCGGGTCTTTCCCTGTAATCTCTTTGAATACACCACATTGCCAGCTCTATCATCTTGAGGGCCTCCCCGATTTCCTCACCCTTTAAATCTGGATCAATCAGATCCGCTAATTCCCCTTGTTGGGCTTTGTCCTGCAACAATGAATTTAGGTCGTAGTCTGGTTTGGTGAGCTGCATGTTTCTCTTTCCGCTCACAATCTCTATGAGCGTAACCCCAAAACTATATGTGTCCGCCTTCTCTGTAACATGGGAGCTCAGCCACTCTGGTGCGATGTACCCCGGCGTTCCTCGAAGCATGGTTATCACTTCGCTTTCATCCCTGCTAATCAACTTGGCAAGCCCGAAATCTGAGACCTTGGCGTTGAAATTTTGGTCGAGAAGAATGTTTTGAGGCTTTATGTCGAAGTGGATTATGCGCTCTCGGCATTCTTCATGCAAATATGCCAATCCCCGTGCTGTGTGAAGAGCTACTTTAGATCTGGTGTTCCAGTCCATTTCGGGCTTTTCATCAGTCCCCTTTTGGGGAAATATCCATTTGTCCAGAGACCCGTTTGGTAAATACTCATAGACGAGAATTCTGTGGGAGTTTTCTGCGCAAAAGCCCATCAGTCTTACTAAATTCAGATGATGAATTCCGCCCAGTGTTTCTACTTCTGCGCGGAATTCACTCGTTCCTTGCCCTGCTCTGTCAAGCCGCTTCACTGCGATCTTTGTGCCGTCAGACAAAACTCCTTCGTACACGGAACCGAATCCTCCGTTTCCCAGCTTCGTTTTGAAATGATCCGTAGCAATTTCTAAATCTTTGAATGAATATCTCACAGCCGAGGCACCCTGCAACTTCACAGAGTCTTCTTCTTTCTGCTCTTCTCTCCTACATCGCCATGCCAACAGGAGGAGAGCAAGGAGAACGATTACACCACCTGCAACAGAAGCACTAATAATTACAACTGAGCGTTTCTTATTGCCCTCCGATGTCGGCTGAATTTTGAGATAAACAAGAGAACTGTAGAATTTATCGGTTGGTTTGCTGTTCATTTTCAGGGAGTAGACGTTCGTTTCCAGATAACAATACCCATGAGAAATACTGGCGTTCTCGAAACCGCCGTATCTGAAAAATGCAGCTCTGCAAGAGCAATTTCTGAGGCAGAGGATTTTGCAGGCTTCTCTTGTGACCAGATCTGGAATAGTATCATTTTCCCAACGATATGTGAAATAGGAAACATGATCCATTTCCAGAAAATGACTATCAGTGCTAAAGCTAGCAGATATCTCTAAGGCAGAGCATACCAGAGGATTGGGCGGAAGACAGCCTAAGCTGGGAGTTGATTGTTGGACTGGTACAAAAGCATGGTCACCATTCGCTCCTTTTGGACAGCTGCACTCCCCATCTGTACAAACACCATAGCCCCCGCACTGTTGTGGATAATCGCATGCACTCAAGTCTTCTGTAAAATCAGTGAAATAGTCAATAGAAGATCTTCCTGTTGTTGATAGGAAGGAATAAAACCGGAAGTGCCCCTCTGAATCGATTTTAGCAAAGAGAGAATTTGTGGGTATTGCAAATCTGGTAGCTGGATTGGAGCCTGGTTGGACATAGAACAAGAGCCACTGCTCGTTAAACTCTGCATATCCTGTTATGGAGGAAGCAGGAGTCCTCACATACACATAATACGGTTGAGGTGGGTCACCATCTATGAACAGACCAAATCTATCTGTAAGCACGGAAGCATAGAAGGTGCCTTGGCTTGTATTGGTATCAGAAACACTGGCAACAAGTTTCTGGCCAACCAAGAACTTCTGGCCCAAGACAATCGTATCAGTGGGGTGATCAAAGGATTGCCACAGGGTTCCATTAGAGCTGTTCAAAACAACCAAGTTCCCAGATTCTTCCGTCTTCATGCTCACTACTTGGGCAACCGATATGTTGCTGTTTGAAGACCAGACAAGGCTTTCATCTGCGTCCTTCAACAGGAGATATCCGGTGGAGTTGAGCGTCAGGGTTGCATTGTCCTGAACCAAATGGTCCCTGTTTGCGCTCCATACCATTTGAAGGTCAAGCAAATTCGCAGTCGCCTGGCTGTAGATGGCCAAAAAGGTTGCAAATAAGTAGGTTTCACAATTGGTGCCATAGCAGAGGAATCCACACCCGAAACCGAGGTTCAGACCGTCCTGCGAGACGTTGGCAGAGAAAAGAATAGGTCTGACCGTGGTTGGCACTGGCACTGCCACCGGCCCTGTCACTGGCCCTGTAAGCGTCAATGAATCTAAACTCTGCACATTGTTCCTCCACACCGTGCCTCCATATGCAGTTGTCGAGGGATAAGCACAGCTCTGTGCTGCTAAAACACAGATTGTAATGAACAATCTCAAAAATAACAGAGGAGCACAGGGAGAAGAGGAATTAAATCCTCTCATCCTTCAACAAGAATGGGTTCAGCGGAGGGAGAAAAAATTCGATCAATGGTTTCAAATAAGGAGTCGACTGGTTTGATTGTCGATTGTATTCATGGTAAGGTGGATTGAGGAGCATAAAGCGAATTTAATATGAGGTATTCTACTGTAGTTGGTAGCCATCGCAATCTTGGAGAGTCAACGATGTAGACGAGTTGCCTTTGAGTTGTCTGTTCGGGAATATTTAATTAACATCTGTTATTTGATTCTTTCAAGCATTCGTCAGTCTTACTCAGTGCGATCTGGTCAGGGACCTAATAAAAGCCGCCACCAGGACATTGTCAACTTAAAAATAATGCATGCAAAGAAATGGTCCTTTGTTCAATATTTAAAAAAAAAAACAAAAAGAAGTCCTTAAGTTGGTTTGAGACTATTTGCAATTTATTTATTATATTTCATTCACATTCAAATTCAAATATTCAAATTTCAAGTTTTTTTTCATTTTTACTAGTTGTTGTGAGTCACTTAAATATGTGTGTTTATGTAACATATAATTTAATATTTAAAGACACTCGACGTAGAATCAATTCATATGGTAGACTAAAGAGACAACATTACAATACACTTCAATTTTTTAAGAGAAAAAAATTATAATCTATATATAGATCATATATTGTCTTTGAATCTTCACTCAAAGCCATAAAGTTGGTTGATCTAGTGGAATGACCTAAGATGACTATTGAAATATTAACCTTAATTGTATTTGCATCCTCATTCTATTGAAATATCTATTATGTTGCATCTTTTTTTTTTTAAAGACTGTAGGAATTGGTTAGGTATTCGTCCCCCTATAAACTGTAGTGCACCTAGTAAAAAATTTTCACATGACCGGTGACGCTGGCGCGACATGCCCTTCGGTGCCATGGGGATGGTGGGGAGACTAAACCTCGTGACCTCTTACCTGCAACAGGATGCTTTAGCCAATCGAGCTAAGCCCACCACCCTATTATGTTGCATCTTAAATCTTCATTCTCATGTGTTATTTTTCTATTGAGGCTTGCTTTTTTCATCAAGATCTTCGGTGATTGTATAGTATCAAAGCTTTTACATGAGAGCAATTTTGTATCATAATCTTACAATCAGGTGTATGGAAGAGTATAATAAATACAAAGCTTAGGTGAATGCATTGAAGTATGTGTATATAAGGATAAATCAAGGGCCAAATATGTGGGAATGTGTGTGTGGGAAAGACAAAAAGCTAGGTGAATAAACTCAAATTCATACAATATTACACCATTTGTTGATATGTACATATATTGAGACATCTCCTCAAAATGAAAATAAAATAAAATAAGAAATGACATGAGCATACAACTTTCACCATTATAACATCCAAAACAAATGTTTCTTTTCAATTTTATCCGTACTTTAAAAAAAATTAGACAACATATAAAATTAAATAAAATAAATAAAAATAAAAATCTATATATACAAAGCTAAAAAATTACGAAAGGAAAGAATTGAAGTCCAAAAGGAATTGCTCAAAAAATAAGAAATCCAAATATGAAGGTTTAGGTGAATGCATTGAAGTATGTGCATTCAAGGATAAATCAATAGTTAAATATGTGGGGAATCAAGGATAAATTTTAATGGTTAAATATGTGGGGAATAGGTGAATGATCCTTGCACAAGATTGTACTATTTGTTGATCATTTTTTGAGAGTCTTCTTATTGGATCGTTAATTATTCTATTCATAATCTTTTTACAGTTTTGTTCAATACAAAAAAAAATTGTACCATTTGTTGATATATACATATACTAAAACATCTCCTCAAAATTCAAATAAATAAATAAGAAATGATATAAATATACAACTTTCACAATTATAACACCCAAACAATATTTCTTTTCAATTTATTTATACTTAACAAAATATTAGATAGCTTATAAACTTAAATAAAATCAATAATAAATTAATCTGTAAGTACATATGTATATTGTACGGAGAAATTTCACCAGTGTCTTGAATCATGCCTATTCATTCCACAAATAAGAAAGTCAAAGCACATTCCTCTCAAACTCGATTAAAATCAAAATTAAGTCATATAGGACTTTAATACTTCTGATTTCCTTCTAATAAGGACTTAAAAAATTGCTCATATAAATTCTTATCTAACACTCCCTATGTATATGATTTACAATATGCTTAATGGCTTATGCATAACTATAAAGAAAAGTATTATAAAAATAAAATAAAATAAATCTATTGAAAAGACGATGTCATGATAAACATAATTTTAATAAAAAATAATACAAAATAATACTTAATTTGTCCTATTAATGCTTGATTCCTCACAACCTTTAAACTACATATTTCTAGACAATTCAACACTATTTAACATATAAAAGTACTCTAAGACACGTAAGCATGACACGTCTAACATGCATCCCAAGCAATGAATTATCTATGAAGGACAAGAAACCAACAAACCCCGAATATTACCTGCACAAATAAACTAAAGCAAAATGATTTCCCCTATGCCACTTTTGTGCAAACCAACACAAAATGATTTCCACGTGCCACTTGTGTACAAAAGCCCTGTCCAAATAATTTCTGATCTGTGCAAAGTCTGTCTTTGACCCATCCAAGAGGGAATACCTTGCATATATTTTTAATTGACCAATGTTGAATTACAATGGAAGCAACAATTAGAATGTTAGTAATTATAAGTAGATTTTCGAAAAGGTGAAATATCAAGTTTTGCAACTGTATGAAGGGGACATCTAGTGTTCTAGGCAGTTCCAAAAATTGTTTAAATTTCAAGTATAATGTATGTTTCACCCGCTGTCATGTATTTATTTTTGTTGGTTCTATTTATTTTTTATTTTTTTTATACAACAAGGGTGTCCTTGCGACCCAACCTAGTGGCCCGGCAACCCTTACTTTAGGTACCTGAGGCGAGCTAGGGCAAGACTAGTCCCCTACGAGTGAGATCGCTCGCTCGCAAAAAGTCCCACCTCTTAAACCTAGGAGCAAAGTCGAACCCGAGACCAATGGGGAGCAAACCCATTGCCCAAGCCAACTCTACTCCCTGTTCGGGCTATTTGTTAATGTCATATGGGTCTTTAGAGTTGTTCAAGATTGAGACAATGGCTAGTATTCTTGTATCTGGTTGGTGTTTGCTCATCTCCTTGTTCAGTCTTGAGTTGTAATTTGTTGTGGTTCAGTCTTATCATTGTCTCGTTGTTTTATTTTTCCTTCTCTTGCGGTTCCCTTTTGGACTGCTCGTTATTTATCAATGTATTTCAACTTTGTTCAATAAAAACAAGTATGAACTAGTAATCAACCAATCATAATATGTTAGAATATCTTAATTTTTTTTTGTTAATATTTTTATTTCATAGTCTTCTATTATTACCTAATTTTTTATTGTTAATATTTTTATTTTATAGTCTTCTATTATTATAAATATTCTAATAATTATTGTGTTGTTAGTCATTTAATATTTTATTGTGTGGATTTATTTCACATGTGTTACATGAAGTTATAATGGTATAATGAATTTATATTAATAATGTGGAATTATTTCACATGAGTTATTTTATAAGTCATCTTTTGTGATTCTTTTATATTGATGTAATAAAGATGGACATTTTGGAATTATATTTTGTATTAGAGCTTTATTATTTAGAAGATCGAAGCTTTTTCTAACATCATTAATTAAACATACTTGTAGCTATTTTCCAAGAATTGTATACTTTTTTGCATTTATTAGCTTTTGTTTGATGATATTTTTGTAGGTAATTGCCTAATAAGTAGGTACACTTTTCAAGATTGTAACAATAATAATTTAGTGGCTTATTAAAATTGCCTGTTGATGGTGGTATTAATACAACCAACTTTGAGTAATGATATATCACCACTCCTCTTATAAAGTAGGGATTCCTACTTCAAGGTTCTTTTATTATAGCCAAGTCTTGACCTTGGTGGATAGTTTGGTGGTTTATGTGATTAGTTTAATAAAGGATCTTTTGTTGGTAACCTACACTTCTAGAATGTATAATCTAAAATACATACAAAATCCTTTAAAACATACATTTATCCCTAGTATATTATTCAAAGCTCTTTCAAATTTAGATTTGTTGCATATCATCAAACATTATACTAAATTTAGCATATCTAAAACATTCACTTGGTCTAAAAAGTTTGAATACTATCTAAACGATTGAATATAAATAAAAGAGAAAAGATTAGGGTAAGAGGTTAAAAAATAATTCAAAATTAATAGAAAATAGTAAATTTCATTCCACCTATCAAACCTAAAAGATTAGGAAAAACCAATAAATCAACATTCACACAATCATATATAACATTAATGTAATCAACAAAAGAAAATATAACATTTAGATTTTTCAAGTCATATCGTATCAAACCACCATATACATGCACTGATTTGAGACAAGATTTTATGAAAAGCAATAAAAAAACATCGATTTCACCAATTTATTCAACTTAGACAAGCAAGAATGAACATTACATCACTAAGGATCAAGATTCCATTTTCTAACAAAAGGTGTTATCCTTTGCTTAAATATATATAGAAAAATTCATAAAGTCTAGTAGAATAATCACGTTGAAAATCGTATATGTTTCTGTTTTAAAAAATTATTTCTATTTTTTTACAAATGTTTCAAAAATAAATATAAATAGGAACTAGGCATCCCAAAATTCATAGATATGGAAGAGTTTAACTGAAGTTGAAACATAGGCAACTTGCCTTGATTGAAAACTTAATTAAAACTAATTAAAAATTGAACTAAAATTAACTAAAAGTTAACATCAAATTGGAGAACCCCAAGCCATCTTAGCACATATTGTAGACACCTAAAATTGACTCATATTTGATCAATTTACCCCTAATTTGACCAATTTCCTAGCATCCATATTAATTAATTAATACTCTATTATTTAATTAATATTCAATTATCTCAAACTTTATCCTACTTTAAAACACTTTAATAATATTTCATTAAGTTATTTAAGATGCAAGATTTTAAGGAATTTTATAAAATATTATAAGATGAATAAAACCACCATATTGCATGTCCAAATTTCACATATCAACCCTATTTTAAAACACTTTAATAAGATTTCATCAAGTTCTTTAACTTAAAGAGAACAAAGCACAAATACATCACCACTTATTAAAAAATCATTCAAACGAAACACATGATACTTTGATTGATTTGCAATGAATAGATTACAACTTTCATCAAGATACCCTACACTAAAAATTTAAGAGATGAATTATTTCCAAAAAAAAATTGACCTTTAACAATGTGTTTAACACTAACATACATTCCCTATCCTAAATACCTAGTAGTATCTCAACATGAGCAAGGTAACATATATTCCCTATCCTAAGCACCTAATAGTATCTCTATATGAGCAAGTTGGCTTAGATCGTAATTTGATCCATATGCCAATAATTTATAGGTTACATTTATTTTTTCTAACATAGACCCCAAAATTAAATTACACATTTTATTAATCGAGCCTAAAGACACACCCACAAAAGATTAGTTTATTATATCATTAAAAGAATAATAAATCATGGTCGTATGTTGATTTGATTCTTGCTAAACATGCAAGCGTGTAAATAGACATGCATGCAAAATGTGGAAGCATAGACAAGACTTGTAGACTCAAATCATACATTCTATTTCATACACCCGTTTCTTATTCTAAAGACATACATACAATAAACACATAATTACAAATATATCACTTACCTAATGCAATCCTTAGGTTGGGGCAATGGGCCTAGTTCGATTGGCTAAAACATCTTGTCGCAAGCAAGAGGTCACAAGGTCTAGTCTCCCTACCGTCCCCATGGTACCGGAGGGCGTGTCATGCCTAGTCACCTGAAAAAAATTTACAAAACACATTGCAGTTTAAAAAAAGAAATGTAATCCTCATATTCGAAATAGGTGCTGCTGCTAACTGCTCATTTGACTATGCAAGGATACAACTTAAAAAATCTTCACGAGTGGAAAATGGTGCTCTTTGACATAATCTCTCTTCGGACATATTTTATAATACATTTTGTTTCATTTGCCTATTTTTGAAATCATATATGCAATCCAAACATAACTATAAATTTGTCACTTACCTAATGCAATCCGCTGTTGCTGAGAAATGTTATGGTCTCCTCATCTGACTATGATGAATTCCTAATGCAATCTTTTGCTACTTGTAATGTCTTACTCATAAATGTGATCTCATAGGATGCAAGGTTTACAATAACAGAATGGGAAAACAGATTTGTTGAAAAGGCTTTAGAAATTTCTTACAAATGCCATTGGCAGGTGCAAGCGAAATACCTTGACCTTCGCTACTATTCTCCCTACCTGTACTGAAATGGGATCTTTGGAACAGGGTAGGAGCATCCATAAAAGCATAAAAGGTAGAGAAATTCAGATTCCACTACTTTACCCAGCATCCTTCCTATACCAGGATGGGAGTTTTTAATGAACCCTTGGCTATATATATAACTGGCGTAGAAAAAGGAGCGGAGGGTGATAGGTGTGGGCATGATCGAAGTTCAGATTTTTTTTGGATTTGATTGTGTTATAATTTTTTGCATCAATGTTTTGTATCACATTCTGTGATTTTCTTCTCCTCTTGCTCTCTACCATGTGACGATGGATCACGGAGTGTGAAATGAAATGTTGATGCAAAAAATTCTAACACAATCAAATCTAGAAAGAATTCTGAACGAAGATATAATATTGACCCAAGAAAGGATTGTGGCTAATATTCCTATTCTGTTCGAAGATGGTAGAACTCAAATTGCAATTGGTTCAATAACCCAAATTCTCCATTCCTTGAAGTTTTTCGATCTTTCATACCTATCCCGTGACCTCTTTCTTTTCTCATGAATTTTTATTTATTTCTTTTTCAACGTCTACTAAGAGGAATAATTTTCATATCTATGCCATGACCTCTTTCTTTTCTCATGAATTTTTATTTATTTCTTTTTCAACATCTACTAAGAAGAATAATTTTCTATTAATTCTTTGTAACTACAAATCCACTACTTGGCTAAATTAGATAGTCATTTAATTGATGAATAATGATGATGCAGATGACCTTTAAATTGGAATCTTTTCAAAAGATAACTATAAAATACTTCTATTATTTATAATTACACTTATTTTTATTTATATAAATATTTTATTGTTTATTTATTAAAATAATTAAATAGTTTTTTATTTTTTAAAAATTAATCATTCTAGTTATTAAATCAAAATAGTACTTCTCTAATAACATCATTCACTTATTAATACTAATTTTAAAATTAAATTGATATAAATAATCATGTTAAAAGAAGATTGTGACATGTCACCCATCAAATAGTGATGATATTTTTCTATATTTTGGATATAAGATGCAAACAAGTAGAAAACTAAGGGGTTCTAAGGTTGCATTGGATGTGGGAGGATATGGATGAGGGAAAGAGAGGAAAAATAAAAATAGGGATTGATGAAAATGGTTAAGGAGGGATGAGGAATGACCTCAAAGATAGGGTATGTAGCTTAGACAATAAAATATGATAAAAATAAAATTATTAAAGTGAAAAATTTAAGCTAGCTAATGCAATAACTCAATAAATTATAGTCACATTGCTTAAATATTTTGGTTTTGCAGGGTGTTGTGATGCTCCAAAAAACTTGTGCAATAGTTGAGATGAAATATAAAACTATGGAGAAATATTCAACACCTTAAGATGCACTTCTCTTTAGAAACTATTGTTTAAATAATATTTGTAATTAGGGAAAGATTTCAAGTTAAATTTGCAAGCAACATAAAACTAAATCCCCAATCAACAATAGAGCACAATGAAAACAAGAAGCAAAATAAGATGAAACAACATCACCTAGTCTTCAAGCCTCCATTGGTTGACCTCCATTGGCCTACTCCATCTTGTTGAAAATGATATAATTGCCCTCAGATTTGAAGTGCAACTATAACCTATGCCAAAGACAAGCAAAATATTGAAGTAATGTGTATGCTCAAGCACTCAAAAGCTCTCAAGCATGTTGTGTATAACTCTTGTGTGTAAAATGACTTGAGAGAAGGCCTTTTAAAGAATTCCAAATTGAGAATGGATGGTCAAGATTAAAAGTTGGTGAAGCCCTAAGATCAAAGGCCAAAAATCAAAGTCATAAGGAGGATTAGGGTTAGGGCAACTTTAGGTCAAAGTTAGGGCAAGCCTTGAAATGAAGGGTTGGGATTTAATTGGAGATAATCAAATCAATGGTGGAGAATAATAGGTAGTTGGAATAATAGAAATTATTTAATTTATGGAGAATGTTGACTTATGAATTAAATAATGGTTTAATTCATAAATGGTAATGAGACAAAAGACTTGATATTTATAATTATTTTAATTATTTATTTGGTGGGATGGAAAGTGGGCTAAATAAATAAGTTTATTTGATAAATGATAATGTTATGGAGGGAATAAGGATTGATCAGTGACACATTTAAATAAATAAACGCAATTTATTTATTTAAATAATCATGGAGGAATGGACATGATTAGATAATTGAATTATATGAGGGAGAAGCCTAGTCGTCATAGAAAAATATGGTTTACAAGCTGAGGCCATTTTTATGTGTCTACATTTTGCCCCTCTTTGACATGATGCAGTTTATCGCATTGTGTCAAAGAACAAGTAAAAAATATGCCCCAGTTTGAAAGTGAGGAGAGGAAGGATGATGAGGAGGTAGTGGTATGCCCCCTCGAGAGGACAGGTGGGTTCAAAGAACATGAGTGTGCTCTCGAAATGGATGAGAGGACTAGAAGATGAAGGAATAGAAGAAATGTTAGTGTGGAAGTCATGGATGTGATGATGAAAAAGGAATACTTCAATATTTTGCCAAATAACATCATAGGTGTTGCATAATCATCATTGGGCAGTAAAATGTGACAAATGGACAACAAACACCATGATATGACATAGACCAAGGTGTGCAAGGTCATCCACTTGCGAAAAACAAATAGCCACAGACAAGGAATGTCCTAACTCATACTAAAGGCCAAGTGGCCCCAGTCTTTTTGTCAAGACACACCAAAGACAACAATCAAGATAAATTAGGCCATGAGACATCATTGCACCTCTAAATCCTTCATGGGACATCCTCGAGGTAGCTAGTAACACGACCAAGAGATAAAACAATAAAAAGATAAAACAAAATAGACTAGCAAAATCAACAGCCATTCAATATGTTTGCCAAGATTTGTGTGTCGAAGGTTGATTGCGTGACAATTTGATAGTTTGACGATTTGATAGTCTAACAGCTTTGACAGTGTGACAATGCCTGTCGTTAGGAAGGACACATCCTAAAAAGGCCAATGACTATGTGATGAAGCCTGTCGTTAGGAAGGACGCATCTTGAAAAGGTTGACTATGTGACGAAGCCTGTCATCAGGAAGGACACATCCTGAAAAGGCCAATAACTAGGTGATGAAGCCTGTCATCAGGAAAGACACATCCTGAAAAGGCAAACGACGTTTTGTCGGGGTCCAATTCTAAGAAGGACACATCTTGAAGGGGACCATAAAGTGACTAGGTTGACATTGTGTTGGCAATTTGATGGATGTTTGGCTTGATGACTGACTGGGCTATGTTGTCTGTTGGTTCGCGATTTGAATGTTGACTTTCAAATGACTGTCTTGGTTTTGAGTGTGACTATGTCTGACTTATTTGACCAAAATGAAAAACCCTAAAGGACTGACCTAGGTGGCCTTGGGGGCTCATCAACAGATGGCCTTACCTACGTCGTACACTCAGAGACCTCGTAGTTCGACAGGGATAGACGAACATATTGAAGATGAATTGACATGTTTTGAATTGACCTGAGAAAACCCTAAGGGACTGAACCTAGGGGGGCCTCGGGGGCACATCGACTGATGGCCTTGCCTACCTAGCAAATGCGCAGAGACCACGTAGTTCGACTGTTGACAAAGAATAACATGACTGACATGACTAAATTTGACTCTGTTTTTGGGATTTGTGATGGTATTTGGATGTTTTTGTGCTTTCTTCAGGACATTTTTCAAATTTTAGGTCTTTTTTTAGGACTTTTTATGATTTAAAAAAAAAAATTCAGGACTTTTTATGATTTTTATGATTTTTTCAGGACTTTTTATTATTTTTATGATTTTTTCAGGACTTTTTATTATTTTTATGATTTTTTAGGACTTTTTATTATTTTTATGATTTTTTCAGGACTTTTTCAATTGCCAAGACCATGTGCGATACCGACTGCAGACTCGTGATAAAATATTGCCCCTAGTCAAGTTGATAAAAGAACGTGACCGGTATGGACGATAGGCGGTACGTAAGACTTCGATGTCAATCACTGTCAGCCATGGAAAGAAATGTCATGATGTCAGGGTGAAATGTTATGATGAATGTCAAAAAAATGGATGTTTATTATAGACTAAGGTAGATAGAGTGATAGTAGATGTCAAAGCAATGACTGACTACACATGGCGCCTGTTTGTAGGTTTTCACCATGGTACTTATCCAAAGCGCCTGTTTAGCAGGTTTTCACTATTGGATGAATTATTTCTCTTTATTTTTGTCAATCAATTTTTTTTTTTATTTTTTTATTTTTTTGGTGTCACTAGGATGCCTGTTTGCCAGGTTTTTATCCAAGTGACAATATTTTTGTGTTTTTCATTTTTTTTGTATTTTTAATGGTTTTCGGCTAGACTTTCTGATGCTATGTATAGAACTTGCATAAATGCAGACTGTTGATTGGCTCTGTCAATTGTTCACCATATGGAGTAGCCAACTGATATGTGCCAGAACGAAATGACGCAGTGATGATGTATGGACCCAACCAATTGGGCTCAAACTTGCCTGGTTTTTCTCTGTCAGACTGATTCTTAGGATTTTGCATGAGAACCAGGTCACCAATGTCAAATTTTTGAGTCATCACTCTTTTGTTGTAGCTTCTGCAAAGATGATTTTGATATGCCTGTAAGTGGTTCAAGGCATTATGTCTGCATTCATCTAGCATTTCTAATTCATGCAGTCGTGACTGTCGATATTCTTCATTAGTGATTAGACCTTTCGTAGAGACTCGTAGGGATGGAATTTCGACCTCTATGGGCAAGATGGATTCGGCTCCAAAGACGAGGGTGAATGGAGTGGCTCCAATGGGAGTACGGATGCTAGTGCGATATGCCCACAAAGTAGGATTGAGTTGTATGTGCCAGTCACGACCAGCATCATTGACGGTCTTCTTAAGAAGTTTGATGATCATTTTATTAGATGCCTCAGCTTGACCATTTCCTTGTGAGTAGTAAGGCGTGGAGAAATGGTGTCAGATATGGAAGCGTTCACAAAGTTCACGGACATCCTGATTTTTGAAGGGACGACCATTATCTGTGATTATGGATTGTGGAATACCATATCGACAGATGATATAGTTGAGGATAAACTTGGAAATTTGTTTGCCGGTAATGTAAGTGAGTGGGATGGCTTCGATCCACTTAGTAAAGTACTCAGTGGTGGTAATGATGAATTTTTGGCCATTGGACGAGGTAGGATGGATCTTGCCCACGAGGTTGAGTCCCCATTGTGCGAAGGGCCAAGGAGATGTAATCGGCCGAAGTTCCTGTGCTGGTGCATGAATCAAGTCACTGTGTATCTGACATTGGTGACACATTCTAACAAATTCAAGTGCATCTTTCTCAATGGTTGGCCAGTAATACCCAAGTCTAATTATCTTTTTGGCTAAAGTAGGACCACTTGAATGGGATCCGCATACCCCTCATGTACCTCCTCGCAAGGTCGCTCATGCTTCATCAGTGTCAAGACATCGAAGAAGGGAGTTATCAAAGCTACGTCGGTAAAGGGTGTCACTGAGGATGGTGTATCTGGCGGCTTTTCTAATAAAGGACTTTCGTTGGTTATTGGATAGGTTGGGGGGAAGGGTTTGGGACTTGAGGTAGTCATAAATGTCTTGATACCATGGAGAATTGGGACCAACAAGCTCGCAAACCATCTCTGATTCTGGTATGTCATATGCAGGAACCAAAAGTTGTTCTACCAAGAATTCAAATTGAGGCACATTACTAGGAATGTCCAGAAGAGAGCCAATTGTGGCCATTGCGTCTGCTGTTTATTTTGTGTTCTTGGAACTTGCTCAAAAGTCACCATGTGAAAATATGTTTGAAAGCTGTCAACCATTCGTTTGTAAGGCATTAATTTCTCGTCCTTAGTGTCATAGTCATCATTGACTTGGTTAATGACCAATTGAGAATCGCCATAGACATGAAGTGTTCTAATTTTCCATTTGATGGCCATTCTAAGTCCTGTGACAAGTGCCTCATATTCTGCCACATTATTTGTACATGGAAAAGCAATGTGGAAGGACTTAGGAATGGAGTCTCCTTGAGGGGTGATAAACAATATTCCTGCCCCCGAGCCATGATTAGTATGAGATCCATCAAAATATAGCCTCCAAGTTGACTTAGGTTCTGCATGAAATATTGACTCATCTGGAAAGTCTGCTACTAGTGGATGATCACCCTGTATAGGTGCATCTGCCAATCGGTCTGCTATCACTTGTCCCTTTATTGCCTTTCTTTCAACATACTAAATATCATACTCACTCAAGATCATTACCCATTTTTCCCAGTGACCGGTCAATGCTGTGCGACTTAGGAGATATTTTAGGGGATCAATCTTCGCCACTGAGTGTGTCTGGTGATTCAATATGTAGTGTCTTAATTTTTGAGCCGCAAAGACAACTGCTAGGCAAGCACGTTCGATGGCTATGTAATTTAGCTCATATCCAACCAGTGTCCTACTGATGTAGTATATGGCCCTTTCCTTTTCTTCATGGTCGTTTTGTGCCAGTAATGCCCCCAGTGCTGAAGTTGTTGCAGAAATGTACAGAATCAAAGGTTTCCCTTCGATTGGTGGCATTAAAATAGGTGGTGACAATAGATAATCTTTTATTTGTTGGAAGGCCTCCTGACAATTATTTGTCCATACAAAAGGGATACTTTTGCACAAAAGATATTGAAATGGGTGACACTTGTCTGCCAATTGTGCTATGAAGCATCAGATGGATTGTAACCTACCTTGCAATGTCCTGAGTTCACTTATCCCTTTTGGAGGAGGCATGTCTAATATGGCTTTCACCTTGGCAGGATTGACCTCAATGCCTCTACGAGAAACAATGTACCCCAAAAGTTTTCCTGATGTTACGCCAAAGACACATTTCTTTGGATTCAAGCGGACCTTGTATTCTTCTAGTCTCTTGAAAATTTTGTCTAACACCCTCAAGTGGTCTTTTCGTGTCAAAGATTTTGCCAAAAGGTCATCTACATAATCTTCCATTATCTTGTGCATCATGTCATGGAATATGGTTGTCATGGCTCTCTGATACGTGGCACCTGCATTCTTAAGAGCAAAAGGCATGGCATTCCAACAGTATGTGCCCCACGGACATATGAAGGTTGTTTTGTGTTGATCTTCAGGGGCAATACGAATCTGATTATAACCGGAAAATCCATCCATGAGGGACAACATCTCATATCCTACTGTAAGGTCCACTACGATATCAATGTTTGGCAAGGGAAAGTCATCCTTTGGACAAGCTTTATTCAGGTCCCAAAAATTCGTGCAGATGTGAATTTGACCGTTTAGCTTTGTGACTGGTACAAGATTTGATATCCATTCAACATAGTCTATGGACCGTATGAATCCCACGTCTAACAATTTCTTAAGTTCTATTTTGACTAACAAGGCGATTTGTGGGTGCATCTTTCACAACTTTTGTTTTACTGGCTTGGCATCTGGAAATAATGGCAAATGGCGCAAGACAATTTCTGGATCCAACCCAAGCATATCGGCATAAGACCATGCAAAGTTGACCTTACGCTCTGAAAAGAATTTGTGGAACTCAGGTTTCTCTTCCTCTATCAAAGATGCCGCGAAGAGGACCATCTTAGGATCTTCTGTTGTAGATATGTTTACTTCCATAGTGTCCTCTATGAGCATGGCTTATTTTTCCTGAGTTACGGGGAGAAAGTCTAGTCCTCCATCCTTAGGTTCCTCAAAGAGGTTTTCACCTTGGGATATGTCCTTTATTTTTACTTTTTTATCGTCAGAAGGCGCCTTTTGGTTTTCACCTAAAGACATGTCATTTTTTGCTTTATTTTTTTTTTTCATTTTGTGACTAGAGGATGGAGTAGTCTCCCCAAAGCAAGCGGCACAATCTAGGTTAATGGAAAATCCAACCTTGTGGTCTCCACTTGGTATACCCTTACATAGTCCCATGAATTCTGCTATGGCCTCATCATTTTGAAATATGTCCATAACTGGTGGGCCTTGTTGATCCCAATCGATTAGTTGTGGGTAGACTAAGGAAATACCATCATCAGTATTTGTGAATGGTGGGTAGGATGCAAAAAGCATGCTGATGGATTCAGAGAGGTTAAAGATAAAATTGTCATCATTAGGCTCTATATCAGATTCTATCCAGTACTCTGCCTCGCTTGATTCACACTCATCAGCAAAGTAAGGAACAAAGGGCGTGGAGTCTGGGTCAGTAGTGTCATGTGGTAATTCAAAT
Source organism: Sequoia sempervirens (assembly GCA_007258455.2). NCBI lineage: Eukaryota > Viridiplantae > Streptophyta > Pinopsida > Cupressales > Cupressaceae > Sequoia > Sequoia sempervirens. The sequence goes on from VDFB02263068.1 coordinate 243,576, forward strand.
GAATCTGAATGATGGTCATTAGGTTCAGCAGGGTAGACGAGTATGTCAGGACTATGGTCAATAGGAGTAGAAGAGGATCTGGACTAGGTGTTGTTTGGTGTCGTGTCAATTTTGAACATTTTCCAGAATCTCTCTTCAAATGTAGGCTCTCCAGGTTCAAGGAACAAGTCACCAAGGCAACAGTCACTTAGGGATCATTGGGAGCCAAATTCCCATTCATGGGAGTCAGTTTCAGAAAGGGGATCTTCAATTGTCTCGACACAGTCTGAAGTAATTACTCTCTCACTAGAAAGCACATTGGTACTATGATCACTAGATTCTCGTGGTCCTAACCCTAACCCAAGATGTTTAGGTGCCAGAGGTTCTCTCCTTCCTATCTTGTGCTTGTCGAGGCCACTAATTCCATCATAGCCTTTTTCCTTTATCATGTCATATCCTTTACCATACATTTTTACTGGCAAGGGATTTGGATCCTCTAGTTCTCTATAAATCCAAGATAGCATGTTTTCGGTGTCCTCTTGACTCATTTCACCCCACTTTATGAATATTGTTTTTGGAGGGACTCTGAAAATCTATTAACTCTAACATGAAGCAAGGCTTGCCGTAGACCTAGGGAGACTTGGTCATCCTCATTATGCAATAGGTCGTATTCAGCTTATACTCTCCACACCCTTGGTCCTGGATCTTAATACTTGCGTCGATGGTTGGGGTGATGGATGAAGTGGTAGATGTCATGGAGGCGGTCATGGTTGCCAAAGAAGTAGAAGTGGATGTTGTGGCAGTGGATGTGGATGTGGGAGGCTTTGCAAGTGTTGATGGGTCAAGGAATTTAGAGGATGAAGATGTCAAAAGCTTCACTGTTGATAGGCACTTGGTGCTCTGAGATACCTCTCAAATTGGTACAACATTGAAATGGGTCAGGGTCTCCATATATGGTAATCTTAGTGCCTTCAAAGGGAAACTTCAAACACTGGTGATACGTGGAAGGGACGACTTTCAAGGCGTGAATCCAAGGTCGACCAAGTAAAATATTGTATGGAAGTTCTAGCTCTAGGACTTGACAAGTGGTGTCCACAATGACTGGTCCAATACAAATTGGAAGTGTAATTACGCCCTGAGAGGAACGTTCTTCATCATATATGCCTTGATAACAATGTTCTTTACAGCATCTACACAAGCATCAGAAAAGCCTAGGGCCTTAACTAATTTTAAGGAGCATATGTTTAGTCCTGCTCCGCCATCTAATAACACTGGTCTGACCTTATGCTTATGGATAAAAACTTCAATGTGAAGGGCATCATTATGATTGGATTTGGACGATGAGTAGTCTTGGTCTAAAAATTTTATATGGTGGGGAGCAGTAAGATATCCCACCATGGCCTCAAATTGATTGGCATCAATGTCTTGAGGAACGGAAGACTCTTGTAATGTTTTGTCGAGTATAGCCTTATGCGCTGGGGAAATGCGTAGCAACTCAAGTATAGAAATATGTGTAGGTGTCTTCCCAAGTTGGTCAATGAGGTTAAAATGTCCTTTAGGTTGGGATTGTTTGGTTAATGGACGTGACTGCGATTGTTGGGCAGACGGGCCAGCTATTGTTATCTTTGGTTGTCTGGGAGGAGGAGGGCCGACTATGGTGACTTTGCCCCCACGGGTAGTGACATTGCATTCAGGGGCCTTTCTGATAGTAACTGTGTTGACATGTTGAACAGTTGTTCTAATATGATTTATGATAGGTCCACTAGAATAGTCATATGCAATACGAGCATGGTTGGCTCGATTATTGTTATTGGCTTTTGACGTGGAAGGGTTACTAGAACCATGGTCCCGCAGTGGGTTCTTGTGTATGGTATGGTCTGAATTAGATGCAAATTATGGTCCACCTATCTCAATGGTACGATTCTCGATAAGGTCTTGTACCAAATTTTTCAGTTGTTGACAGGAGGAGGTTTTATGTCCTTTTGCTCGATGATAATCACAAAACACGTTGTCATCCCACAAAAATGGTTTAAACTGCCCTGGGTCATATGGTTTTGGTTCCTCAAGTGTTTTGACAACATTTTGAAGGGGTTTCTTGAGGAATTCTTCAATGGGCTCACCCAAGGGGGTGTATGTGCGACTCCTGGGGAACTGTCTAGGTTGTCGGGGTTGCCTTTGATTTTGGTTATTTTGATTACCTTAGTTATTTTGATTTGTCTGTACAACATTGGCAGCATGGGTCTGTGTGGTCATCTGTCTATTTTGCAGTTGAGCCCCTTTAAAGGTAAGCACAGGACCCATTGCATTGACAGCCTTAGCGTCTACAACGCCATCATTGGTGACATGTTTATTTTTAACCCAGTATTTGTTCTTGTCAATGGGTGGACTTGCATTTATGTTTTTAGGACCATATTTTAATCTTCCCTCAACAATATGTGGTTTCTCAAGTTGGACACCTCGTTCAACTAGGTCCGTGAAGGTTGTACAACAATGAACTTGCAAGCCATTTCGCAATGGGCCTAGGAGTGTTTGTATAAACATGTCAACTTTCTCCTTTTCAAGTATGTCTATGTGGCAGCGACTTGCTAGGCCTCTCCATCGTTGGAAAAATGGGATTAAAGTTTCACCAGCGTCTTCTTGTGTAAGTGTGCATAAGCTAGTGATGGAGGTGTCTATGTCAATGTTATAGGCATAATTTTTCACAAATTTGTCTACAAGTTCATTCCGTGTTTTTATCCCCTTCAAAGTGGAGAACCATTCAAGTGTGGGTCCTGTTAGAATCTTGGAGAAGAGTCTCATCAAGTAAGTGTGTTCATATGCAATGTCCATACAGTTGGTCGTGAATTCTCAAACGTGTTCAATAGGATTTGTATTTCCCTTGTATTTGGTGAAGTTTGGGGCCACATATCCAAGAGGAAATGGTGGCATGTATAAAGTTGTGTCAAAAGGATATGGACATAGGTCATATGACATTGGTGGCATTTTGTTGGATGTTTGCATGTTTTCCATCTGTTTTTGGAGGTCTACCACTCTGGCTATCAAGGCATCTATTATGGGATTATTGGTCGCATCACACATGGGAGTGATGGGTATCCCCTGAGTCCCTATTGATTGTGATAGCATGTTCGATTTTGAATGTGACATGTGTTGTTGTGGAATGTATGATATGTTTTGGTTTGGCAATTGTTGGTATTGCCAATTTTGATGAGGAATGTGTTGTTGTGTGTGAATTTGTGATGAATATGTGGGGATGTGCGATCCAACCATATTTGTCGATATTTGGGGGATCTGGTAACCTTGACTATTCTGGTGCCCAAAGGTATTCATTTGTTGTGTCATTTGAGTGCCTTGTCCATATTGGAAGAATTGTCCATGTGGGATGTTGGTATTTTGTCCTTGGAATTGTCCATGCGGGATGTTGGTATTTTGTCCTTGGAATTGTCCATGCGGGATGTTGGTATTTTTTCCTTGTGAGGCATTGATGTTTGATTGTGACAATGTGTTAACGTTTGGTTGGGGACCTCTAATCAGAATATGCCGTTTAGTTCCTCCAAAGGGATTGAATGAGATTCCAACATAAGGATTTGATGATGATGTCCCTATGGTCATAGATGAAGTTCCAAATATGGGGTTTGAGGAACTTGCCCCCATTAATGTGGATCCAAGGGTAGTCCCAACTGTTTGTGAAGATGTCATTGACATTGCGGGCATGGATTGTGATATTGCTTGTGGCATGGTGGGTGTTCCTCCAATAGATGTTGCATTGATTGAGTTGGAGGTGTTTTGACTTATGGTGCCACTAGATGTAACATTGATGGTGCTTGTAGCAATTTGTGTGGTGACAACAGTGTTATTGTTGGAGGCATTGTTTGTGTTTTGTTGAGGTGTCAAGTTTTGTGTCGTGTTGTTGGAGACGAAGGTCTTATGGTATTGATGTCAAAGCCTCTTGGTAGTTTTTCCCCTTGGTCTAAAAGCATAGCAAGGTATCTGTCAGCATCGTTCAAGACCAAGTCCTCTACAAATGAAGCTACGTCAGGATTTTGGGCTACAACCTCTAGATCCTCAGCTAATATTTATCCATTGTGGTCTCATTGTATGAATGGTTCAAATGGATTACGAGAGGATGTTGGAAGGTTCATGGAAGATGGTATGTTCATGTTGGTAAATGGATCGTTAAAATTCATGTCTTGGTTCATGTCATAAGTGTTGGTGTGGATGTTGGTGTTGAAGTCTTATCCAAAGTTTTCCATTTGTCTTTTCTTTCTTTGAAGCCTAGTTTCGACCATAAAAAAGAATTGCTCAAATGGGGATGATGATTATGACAACTAGTCTATGTTTTTGGTGTTTTTGTGATAAAGGATGACAATGCAAGGTGATTATGATGTTTTCCTAAGGAAATGATTGATGCAAGATGACAAAGTTGCCAATGAGGACTAGGGTGAACACTATTTTTGGATTTTTTTGGATTTTTAGGCATAAAATATGCAAAGTATGGACTAAGATGAATGCAATGTGGAGAAAGGTTTTCCTAACCACTCTAAGCTTAATCTATGTCTTAATTTTGGTTATCAAAGGACTTGTTAAAAGGATTGCTTGACAAGGTCAAAATGACTAGTGAGTTTTCCAAACTAGACTGTTGAGTTGGAAATTCTCACAAAAAGGACAATGACTGAAAAGGAGATTATTGACTAAGTCCCAAGATAACCTACTCTTGAAGGCAATGATTTTGAAAAGTGTGATGAGGTGGCCTAATCCAGAGTCTGCAAAGATGAAAACCTAACGACAAGTCTATGTAGGAAATGATGATTATGAAGCCTAGGGAATGCAACTAAAATTAACAAGGATGAACCTAAGGTAAAAATGCAAGCTAATGGTTGAATGATGAAAATTTTGAGCAATTTCAGTTCTGGTTTCTGACAAAGACTTCGAGAAAAGATGTTTGACAGTAGGCAAAATTGTTGGACTCGAATTCAATTTTGTGATGTTTTGATGAAAAGTTTGAATTGTCAGAAGTTGATTGTTTCGTTTCCAGATTTGGGATTGTTGTGTATACTGTTTGAGAATCCAGAAAACACTTAGCAAACACAATGTTTTGAATGTGTAATCAATCACAAAGAAGACAAGCACAATCCTATGGTTAGGCCAGGACAATATCTGCTAGATTCCACTTGGGTTTCCCCAGCCACATATCCTTAGCGTGTGAATCCAAAAGCTTGGCTGCACGGGCTCCCCCTTACAGTGCACTCTCTTCTCAGGCCAACCAAGCTTCCAAGGCCCATAAAACTCCCATGGCACGCTGATCACCTCTACTAAAGACTGTGAAGATGTGGATGCCTTCACAACGACCGTTGCTGCACTAGCGGATAGAAGGTTTTTGGCTACTACACAAAAGTATTTAGTTTGGGACCCCCGTTCGAGTGGCCATACATGGGGCAAGAGATTAATCACCGATTAGGTGGCACTCCAGCCTGAAGAGGTTACACTCAACAGGGTTTATGGGAGTACTACTCTGTCCGTATGACACATCCGCACTCGTAATCCTAGGCTTTCCCTTAGGATTCACATTTGTATACCGGTTGGGGGTAGCTCGACCAAAGAGCTCCGTTGCCGGTCTGAGTCACCTTGGGGTGAGTACTTTTTCCCACCAAGGAAGGCCCAATTTCCTAGAGTCAATAACAGTTTCTCTTGCACCCAGGATCGCACAAGTGCGCAAGGGGAGAGGATACTCCTATTATTGAATCAAAGGTTACACAAGTTGAAAGCATTTGTTCATTTTAATAGCTAAATTGAAGTGTGAGGCAAACACATCAAACACTATGTATTTTAATCCAAGCTTATAATGTCAACTCAAGCATGCAAGTTCTTTTTAGGCCCACTAATCCTTCTATGTGAAAGAGGCACTCAAGATAAAACAAAATTGAAGCGAGAACCCTGCAAAAAACACGATTAGTAGTTTTGAGTCTCCAATCTTTGGCAACTGAAAGTGGACGTTGCAAATCTCGAATTGTAGACATTCAATCCTACAAAAGGAAGGTCAAAGATTAGCCACATAATTGAAATTAAACTAGAAGGGAAAATAACATTAATCTAACTAATAAAAGTTAACGAACAAAATTAATCTAAAAATCTAATTCTAAATTAAATAAAAATAAAAATAAAAATCTAAAGCTAGACTAAATTAAAACGTAACTCTAAAATAAAAATCTAATTAACAAATTTATTAATCTAAAATCTAAATTTAAAAGCTAATTAATCTAAATTTGAATTGCAAATCTAAATTAAAAACCTAAAATCTAATAAAATAAAATATACATTTAATTAAGATTGAGGCTAATTAAAAAAATCTCATTAAAAATCTAAATCTAATTAAAAGCTACTTAAAAAAATAAATCTAAAACTAATCTAATTAAAAAAAATCAAAAACTAATCTAATTAAAATCTAAAAAGCTAATTACAATTTGAATCTAAAAATAATCTAAAATCTAATTACAAAATATAAAGTAGATCTAAAAATAAAACTAATGAAATTAAACTAAAATCTGAAAAAAAACGAATGAGAATGTAAAAAAGCTAAATGAAACTAGAATCTAGAAAAATTCTAATGAAGATTCTAAATGAAACTAACATTTAAAAACTAAAAACTAGTAAGTAACATGAAAACTAAAAAGATAAAGCTATATTAAAGTAAGATTAAAAACGACAGCCACCGCATATTATAACTAAAAACTAAAACTTAAAGTTTTACAAAAAATCACTCCTGATCACCGTGACAAAATTCTAATACAGATTGTGGATAAAAAGAGAGAGTTGGACGTTGACTCTCAGCTCTCGGGATGTCGTAGAATGGACAGAGCAGCTAAGTTGGAAAATCTTGAAGGAACGCGTTAAAGATAACATTTGTAGAGCAGTGTCAGAATTAATGAAGGATCCTCCAAAAGCCAACTACCAGCTGCCTCACCTCTCATACACATTCACATGGATTGGCATGTAAAAGTAATGAAGGCATGAGTTCAGCCAACTAGCCAGCCGCCCCAAAGAAAAAGTCTGTGTTAAAGACACGTTAATGAATGATTGCCAAAGGTGTAATAATTTATTGCTGCAGAAGTTCAAAGGCAAAACGTCAATCAATACTTCAAAGACAGCATTAATGGTACAAGACTTCAAAAGCGAATATGTCAAGCCCAACTTCCAGCCGCCCCAGTGAGTCTTTCTTTCACGCGTGGGTTTTTGATTAGATTGCAAAATTTTATCAACAAGATCGCATTAACTGTTATATGACAAAAAGAGATCAGAAACCAAATTTGCAAAATCTTCTTAAAAAAATATAGCATGCGCCCATCTGAGCAGTGTCAGAATTAAGAATTAATGAATGCACTCTGGGTGTTCTGCTAGCTGTGGAAAGCCTTCAGAAGAGGGAGCTGGCTACCCAGCCTACAAAATCTGATGTCCATCCCATGGGCTGTATGTTATGCCCATCCTGCATCAAGTACGGAGACCCCACGACCTGCTCTAGTTCTGTCAGTCAGACAAAGAGATGGAGCATGAAAGTGCAGTGCACGACCTAGGCAATTCAATTCCGCAGGGGATGTCAGAAAGAGGGCAGATCAAGTCACGTCAACGCACAACCTTCAACGATGTATGTATATAGTGAAGAAAAATCAGAAGAAGAAAGAATACAAGGGACTAGCTGTCAATCCAGAGAACGGGCCCACTTGATTGCAACTCAACTAGTACGAAAGTTGCGTCTTACATAAGGATGATCGAAATTTTGTCTCCAGGTGAAGATAAAAAATGTATATTGAAATTACCTTTTCGCAGAATTAATGATTTAGGGTTCCACAAAAAGTCCGATATAAGTTTGATTAAGGTGTCTTTATTTAAACAAATACGCTTTGATATATAATGTATAATACATATAACGCTTGTATCTCTTATATAAGTAGTTTTACTTTCACACTATATATCTATATCTATCTATATACAAAGGTTAAGGTTTAGGTTTTGATTGAATAAACAATTCTATATTGATAATAAATAAATAAAAATTATAAAATAAATTTTTTAATTGTGTAATTAGGTATTGAATGAACTTTGAGTATTTGATTTTTAATAAATATAATAAAACTAAATATGTAAGTATGGAATTTTGTTTAATTATGAATTACGAGTATTAGATTTAATATTAATTTTTTTTTTTTTTATAAATTTCATATTTATATGCTTTTATTCAAAGGAGATAACATAACCATGGTCATTGACTTCTTACTTCTTTCTTTAGGATTTATCTCATGCTTAAATCTCATTGACTTCTTACTTCTTTCTCTAGGATTTAGCTTCCTTGATTAAGGTGTCTTTAAACATAACAATAGATATTTGAGAGGGACCCAAAGATCCATGTGTGTTAGTCATGAACCTATAACCCAAAAAACAATAGAAAAATATGAATAAAATAGGAAAACCCAACCTAAAAATCTAACTTTTTTCAATGCAAGGTTGAATTTTAACTTGGAAAAAATATACATAAACACTTGACTTATTTACTTGTAATTTAAAAATGAAAATTATGTTCATTTCTTCATTTTTCTCCTTTCTTTAGTGTTAGTGGCTACGCATACAAACCTATGGTATACATATAAACTATTCTATATTTAAATTCCCTCTTCTTGGATTATTAGCATAGATTTATGTGAAACTTCACTTTTTTTCTTAATTTTATTTTTAGGATGTAGTTATTGATGAATTTTCCAAAACTTTAAATAAGCGTGTCCATCTATTTTTGTAATGGCTAAAATGATTAGTTGTGGCTTTTCCTTCTCTATTTTATACAAGAGTTTTTAATGAGATTAATTTAGTTAATTAAAGATGCAAATTATGTCCCCAAATTATAAAGGGTAGTGTACCATTTTTTTTCAATTAAGTTTAAACCTTATCATCCCCAAGGTTTCCTAGCATAGTTAGATAATAGTTCCAAGTCACTTCATGACATTGACATATCTCACACTATACACATAATCTAACTATCTATGAACAGATCAACAATAGCTACTTCCTGTATAGGGGCAATAGGAGTAGTAAGACACTTTCTTAAATAAGCTAATCCTATTTCATCATTCCTGGTATATAATACCAATGATAGAAAATTCCTCCTATTATGGAGTAATTACAAGCACTTCATAAAACAACATGTAAATAACTTCTATATTCCTTTCAAAGAAAATGCTATATTTCCCTAATGCAAGCAATCTTAATATATCAAATAAAGCACTTATGAATCAACATAACATGTCATTTGATTAAGTATATGATAATTCACCTCTAAAACCTCTATTACTCTATCTCCATATGTCTTTCACTCACACACACTATGTTTCTCTCTCCCTATCACTATCTTTATCTCTCTATCTCTCTCCCTCTCCCTCTTTATCTCTCTATCTCTCCCCCTTCTATCTCTGTATCTCTCTATCTTTCTCTATCTTTATCTCTCCCTCTACCTCTATCTATTTGTCTCCCTCTTCCTCTCTTGCTATATCTCCATCTATAATTTTATCTTCCTCTCTATCCCTCTATCTCTAGACATGTCTCTCTCTATTCATCCATCTCTCTCTCCCTCTCCCTCTTCCTAGACCTCTATATCTATATCTCTTTGACTCTCCATCCACCTCTTCATATTTTTTCCATCTATCCGTCTATCTCTATCTCATTATCTATCTATCTCGCTATCCCTATACCTCTCCGTCTCTCACTCTACATATGTATCTCTTCTATCTCTATCTATCTGTCTCTTCTCTCTATTTATCCTCTCTCTATTTGTATCTCTCCATGTCCTCTACATATCCATCTTCTCCTCCATTTACATCTCCATTTCTATCTCTTTCTCTTTATCTATATCTCCTCCTTCTCCATTTACATGTCCATTTCTATCTCTATCTTCCTCTTTGTTTACATCTCCTCTCTCTCTCACTCTCTTATTCACTCCATCTCTCCTACTATCTCTATATACATATCTCTTTATCTCTCCTAATTTGTATCCATATATTTCCCTCTCTCTCCATCTCCCTATTACTCCCTCTTTTTATATCTCTCTACTTTTCTTCCCTCTATCTTTTCCTCTCTCCCCTCTCCCTCTCTCCCCTCTTCTACCTTTCCCTCCTCTACCTATCTCCCCCCTCCTCTACTTGTCTCTCTCCCTTTCTCTCCCTACCTCTCTCTATCTCCCCCTCTCTTTATATCTCCCCATCTCTCCCTTCCTTTCCCCTATCCATCTCTCTATCTCTACCTCTCCCTTCATTTATCTTCCCATATATCTTTCTCTCTCTTTATCTCCTCATATATCACTATCTCCCCTTTTCTCTCTCTCTCCCTCTCTCCATCTCTATTTGTCTATCTCTACTTCTCATCATTTCTCTATCTCTTTGTTCCTCTCTCTATATATCACTACATCTCTTTGTCTATCACTCTATCTCACCATGTATATATCTTTATATCTCTCCCTCTTCCTCTTCCTCTATACCTCTGTGTCTCCCCCTCTATCTCTTCCTCCATATCTCTCTCTCTCCCTTTCCCTCTTCCTCTATATATCTATATCTCTCTATCTCTCCCTCTCTATCTTTCTCTATCTTTATCTCTCCCTCTACTTCTATCTATTTGTCTCCCTCTTCCTCTCTTGCTATATCTTCATCTCTAACTTTATCTTCCTCTCTCTTTGTCTATCTCTAGACGTGTCTCTTTCTATTCATCCATCTCTCTCTCTCCCTCTCCCTCTTCCCAAACCTCTATCTCTATATCTCTTTGACTCCCCATCTACCTCTTCATATTTTTTCCATCTATCCCTCTATCTCTATCTCATTATCTATCTCTCTATATCCCCATATCTCTTCCTCTCTCTACTTATCTCTATTTATCACTTCCTATCTCTATCTTTATCTTTCTACCTCTCCCTCTCTCCTTCTCTCCCTCTATATATTTATCTCTTCTATCTCTATCTATCCCTCTCTTCTCTCTATTTGTATCTCTCCATGTCCTCTACATATCACTCTCATTCTTCTGCATTTACATCTCCATTTCTATCTATATCTTCCTCTTTATCTATATATCCTTACCCCCAAGTCTTGCTCTCTCACTCTTCCCTCTTTTCTCTATCTATATCTCCTTAAACCCCCCCTCTCTCTCTCTCACTCTTCCTTATTTTATCTCTCCCTCTTTCTATCCCTATATCTTCCCCTCTCTATTGTAAACATACCATGTGTTAGTCAGTAATGGAGCTTGATTATCTTCTTTATTTATAGGTTTTGTTTCAGTTATGTTTGGATCCCTATAAGTGGATGTAAACATCATTTCTCCATTAAGACATTTGTTGCACAAATATAATTTTTCTAAATGACCTACTAATTGACCTCATGTACTACACAAATGTATGCCAAAAATAGACCAAAATTTTCCTTGATTAACTTTCCACACCTCTTTGGTGTACCCATTGCACACCAATGTGTGATTGCTAGTGTTTATTTTTGGATAAAACCATGTTTATTGGATGAAATTTGTATATTTGAAATAGTCACTTCTATTGTTTTTTCAAATGAGTAATGAGGAAATGAAGTATTTTTAAAAAATAATTATGAAAATATAAAGGATACAATGTTGTGCTTTATGGGAAAATATAAAATGAATATGCATTCAAATTTAAATGTTTAAAGCTGGAAAACATGCACATATGAAAAAATTATATTGTATATTGATTTTTAGTCATCATGGAAAGTAAGATTGAAAGAAATAAATCTATAAGTTGTTATTAATTATAATTCAACCATTCTAAAGTGAATATACATTCAAATTTAAATGTTGAAAGCTGAAAAATATGCACATAAGGAAAAATTATATTGTATATCGATTTATATATAAATATGTAGAATAATTGTCTACACATATACAAAATTGGCATTTATACCAACTCAAAATATTTTTTACAAAATGTTGCATATGTCATCTCAAGCTCCATATGCCATCTCAAAATCTATATGCAATGTGGATGTTCAATAACTACACATTAAATCTTAATAGTTCAATTGATCATATGTCTCAAGCGAGTCCTAAACTTGTGGTGGATCATCAAAATCTAACCTCCTCATGCCACTTGGTGGATGCAAAATTGACTGCACAATAACAAGTCAAACCATATTTTAATGCTCAAGAGTAAATAAATTAGGCCAACCAAATAAAAACTTATCTACTATAATTTAAAATTTTCAAATTACCGTATTGTTACCATCTCTACTTTGCATTACATCCATTGTTGAAGCTGTTTGGTTAAGATCAATAGAAAATGGTAACATGCGTTGTTGGGTGTTATGTTGATTATCTAAAGCCACAATAACATGCACAATTAACACGTCAACTAAGAAAAAATAATTTTAAAAATTAAAGACATAAAATTGATTGAAGTGTGTTCTATAATTTCTATACCATCTCCACTTTGCATTGTATCTATTTTTGTTTGGTTAAGATGAATAGAAAAAGGTAACATATGTTCTTTATTGTTTTGTTGATCCTCTGAATCTGTAATGACATGCACATTTAACACATCAACATTGATAAAGTTTTCAAGTGTAAAATTGCATTACATAATGAATATAAACAATAGTAAATTTATTAAGTATAAAATTAATAAATACATTTGATAGTTAAAAAATACCATCTATAACTTGTATTTCATTTATTATTGTTTGGTTTAGATCAATAGAGAAAGGTAATCGACGCCGTTGAGTACTTTCTTGATCATCCAAACCTACAATGACATATATTTAACATATGAAATAGAAACAAGAAGTATTATTATGCAAATTACTAAAATGCATATGAATAAATATACTCACTGGGTTGTTGGATGATAACTCTTTCTTCTTCTATTGCGATGCCTGAGCGATTAATGACCTTTTTTTTCTTTTTCTTTCTACATCCAATAGAGGGGAATTGAAAATTTCCATACTCTTTAGCTGTTTCATTCAAGTCTTTGGAGATGACATTGTCTCTTTGATGAGTTGAACGACGTTTGCACATTTTGCTTGGACTAATCCATGGTGATATTTGTCTCATCGACATGTTCTCTATGCCAGGGATTGGTGTGAATTTGGAAGAGGATGGAAAAGATGTATTGATATCTTTTCTCAACCTCTCAATACATTGACTAAATTTATTTCTTTCATCTTCGCTAGTTGGTAAATTTTGGAGCAGATGATTTAAATAATCAATAGAATTTTGAAAGTTCCAGCCATCTGTAATACAAATATATATGATTAAATTTGAAAATATTTTTAAAATATCTTAATGTTTCATTATAAAATATATAAATTGAAATGTACCTGTTCTCTGGTCTTCACCAATGACAACCCCAAACACATCTTGATCTTCCACTTGATTACAACCATCTATAATTGGTTTAAGATTTAATTAATTTTGAGAACCATAAAAAATAAACTAATATTTAATTGTAACGACCATATCGACATTACCGATGGTATTAATTTCATGACAAAAACTCCCTCTGACATTGTCAGCATCATCAAGCAATGGAGTAACACCATCTGTAATTTAATGAGATTAATTTAGTTAGTTTTGAGGAAAAATATAATAATCATTTAACCTATGAATATTAAACTTAAATTTCAAATAACCCTTACCAGAAACTTGATCTTGCTCATTATTTGTGTTTCTCTTTAGAAGATCTAAAATCTTTAACACATGTTTGCACGTGTTTCCCTTCTTTGCCCACTGACAATCACACACATGCAAATCTGGTCCAAATTTTCTAACAAAATACCATTTTGTTGGAACTGTTTGGCTTCTTATCTGGTATGTGTTAGGGAGGAGATCATATGGAAAGCAATCTATATCTGGTATTTTTTTTTACCTCTCTAATGCGGTTATGTAATATCTTTCTTTTTTGAAGTTAGTCAAAAACCCTGATAATTGCAAATATCTTTTATTTTTATAGAATGGCTCTACCCTATGAAGAAGTGTATGGATAAGCCAATCCATTCTTCTCGTGCATCTCTTTGAACGATCACTTAAATAGTGACCCTTGATGTGACAGTGGTATGACTCAATGGAAGCATTGGTTTCTTGATTTGCATGAGGGAAAGTTCTATAGTTTTTTGCCCACATGTCTATACAAACAATCATAAACTTTATCTTAGTATAAATAAAAATAGGTTAAATGATGTAAATGCATAAAAAACCATAATGAATAATTTAATGAGCTTACCAATACGAGTCTCATCATGACACCATGTTTTTTGAAAGTAATCAATAAATTTCTTCTCCTCTTTGAATTCCTCCATAATTTTTTTTATTAGGTGGGTAGTGATTTCTTCGTCATCACTCATTGCATACATTATCTCACCTAATCTATCGAACATATTAATTCCAACATCCTTATTATTGACATACCTGGATTATAAAACATAATATCAAGCTATGAGGTTATACATGTAATGTTCGGTTATTCCACATATTTTAATTAAAGATTGACTTACCTGTATACATTCTTCAACCATGCCCTACGTACATGCCAAATACATAAAAGTACTCGACAATCAAAGGAAAATCTACATGTCACATTATAAAAGTTCATAAGTAGTGCAATCTAAAAATAATAATTGTACAAGTGCTATAAAATCTCATAAGTAGCATTTTTAAAAAATTAAATAAAATATTAAGGCCAATAAAAACCTGATTGCTTCAATCTCAGCACTAGCATCATCTGTCATAAATGCATTGACATTCCAATCTTCTTTGCATTGTTTCCCTCTTTTACAAATTTCTGTCAACCATTCATTTATATCCTCAACTTTATTTCTTGAGGTTATGGCCCATGCAACAGGTATACCAGCCTCTTGTTCATCAAATACAAGCAAGGTATATAACTGGTACTACACATCAATAAACCATTGATAAATTATTATATGTTTAGTAGAATAAATTAATGATTTCAAATTAAGATTCATAAATACAATTAACATTGTTTTACTTACACCATATTTATTCGTTGAAAATGTGGAATCCATTGCAATGATTGAGTTATGTGAATGTTTCACCATCATTTCTCGCATCCATGGTGTTTGGATTCCTATGGTAAATGGAATATTTTCCACATTATTTGGTCTTTTATAGTAAAAGAAGTTATCTTTCTCCTCTGCGTGCCACATGCTTACACTTTTTGCATCATTTTCATTCTTTTGGGATTGAAGCGACCGTACTCTTTTCCATGCATTCAAAACATCTTTCCTCAACAAACATGTGTCCCTCTTATTCATCAAATGAGTCAAACCATGGTCTAAATAATGTTGTTCGCATATTGTGTCAATCCCCACCCCCATTAGCAATAAGGATTCAATATACGATTTACATTCATTTGACAACCTTGGTGCAACACTGCTTCTTGGATCACCATAAGGGTCATCTTTTCCATGGAAAAATTCACCTTTTTTATCACAATGACTGAAATCATTATATGTAATGATCGCAACATTTGGTCTACCATACATAACCTTAACAAGAGAGTGGGCTTGACAACCCCTTTTTGGGACAAACCTTCATTTCCTTTCCATGGTTTGAGGTTTGTTTCGGTTATCATTGGGGCCAAAAGCACACCAATAACTGTTTACACATGTACAAAATATATATTAATTGATATAACAACTAGAAACTATAATTTCTTACATGCATAATTATTATATTGAATCTAAGCAAACCTTGAGTACATCATGGTTGTATGGTCGCTAGGTTCTATCAAGTTGGGCTCTCGATGCACTTTGCATATAAAATTTGTCTCTGTACTATCTAATAAGCCTTCCCCTTTAACAAACTGAGGGAGTCTCTGAAGAGGGATTACAGTACATATGTCTATCTCACCATTTTCATCTCCAATAGGTGTCCATTCAAGGTCAACACTTGAGAAATGATTTCCCTGATTGGGAATGTCTTGCACACCTAAATGAAGGAGTGATTCCCGCTTTGTTGGCTTTCCCATTCTGAATAATGTTAAAAGATGGTTAGTGGACTTTTATCTTGTTCAAATATGTGATAAAAATCAAAGAGGTGATAAACTTGCTTTGTGTGGGGTCCAATTGATTTAAACCTTGGTTAATGGGATTTATTTTACCACATCAATGACTTGATTAAGTTAAAACTACATGGTTTATCTTTATCTCTCCTTTAACTAGTTATTTTCTACAAGCCCGATCTTCCATCATTCTAAAATTCTATCCAATCCCCATGAATTTACAAATAAGATCATGTCTCTCAAAGATTAAATCACCTACCACAAATTCAAGAATATAAACAAACATAGGAATAATATTATCATCCTAAAATTCAATCAAAGCCCAATGAATTTACAAATAAGATCATCTCTCTAAAATAAACTTTTACCACAAAGTCAATAATATAAACAAACATGAGAATCTTTGTGCTCTAAGGGAGGTAATTTATTTCTCTAACGAAATGTATTTCATTTTAACCAAACCAATAATAATGCTTACTACATTAGTCTCATGTAGGGAATCATCAGCACAATGACCAAGATGATGACTTATTTAAAAGATATTTGAGAGGGACCCAAAGATCCATGTGTGTTAGCCATGAACCTATAACCCAAAAAATAATATAAAAATATGAATAAAATAGGAAAACCCAACCTAAAAAATCTAACTTTTTTCAATTCAAGGTTGAACTTTAACTTGGAAAAAATATATATAAACATTTGACTTATTTACATGTAATTGAAAAATGAAAATCATGTTCATTTCTTCATTTTTCTCCTTTCTTTAGTGTTAGTGGCTATGCATACAAACCTAGAGTATACATATAAACTATTCTATATTTAAATTCCCTCTTCTTGGATTATTAGCATAGATTTATGTGAAACTTCACTTTTTTTCTTAATTTTATTTTTAGGATGTAGTTATTGATGAATTTTCTAAAACTTTAAATAAGCATGTCCATCTATTTTTGCAATGGCTAAAATGATTATTTGTGGTTTTTCTTCTCTATTTTAAATAAGAGTATTTCATGAGATTAATTTAGTTAGTTAGAGATACAAATTATGTCCCCAAATTATAGTGTCTTTGCCATACATACATCTTAGTGTCTTAATATTCAAGAATTATTATCTTAATTATATTCATAGTTGCGAAATTGTTTATTTGTATTTAGAACTCCAAAGGATTCTTAGTTGAAAATGGGTTGTCAAAATTAACCAGGACCTCAACTTTGTGGCAATTTTACAAAATGACACATCAATACATAATGGGATAGGAAAAATTAACATGTTTTAGAAAGCTGACAATAAGTGCTACCTATATGTATTTTTTTAATTTTTATATATATTGACTTCATTTGACCTTCAAAAATATGGTGTGAAATGATAAATTTTGATTAGTAAAATGATGTATGAGACTAAACAATATATTTGGCATGTAAATGTGTGTTGGTTCAACATTTTATGTAGCTTGGGGGACTATGGTACTACATAGAATTTTTAAATGAAAAATATATATAGTGGTCAAAAATATTATCTACAATGAACTCAAATCATTTTTTTTCTTGTGTTCCCATAAATTTCTTATTTGATTAGTGATACATACAATTATACCTCATACCTAAACCATATATTTTATGAGATAATATTCAAATGAATTTAATATGACATTTTCTTGTATGACATCTTGATAGTGTGAATATGAACTTATGTTAATGTTATTTTGGATGTACTGGTAAAGTCAAATTCACACTATAGAATGTGATTTGTGAGCACACAATTCAATTAAGAGTAGTTATATTTCTTTAGATTTCCACCCCTACTAATTGAAATTAAATTTTTAATGTTTGTATGACCTTATGTTTGCTTTCTCATGATATTTTTTTAAACATCTACCAATTGAATGGTGGAATTTGGAGATTTAAAAAATAAATAAAAAATGAATAATTATAAATAAAAGTGAAATATATAGAAAATAAAATTATTTAACATAAATTATTTAAGGATGAATTCAAATGTAATAATATATTAGTATATTTAGATATTAGAGTAAAGATAATATTAATTTACAAGATGTTTATCAAATTGTGTTTTATTATGTTCTAGCAAACTATTAATTATTTTGTTTTCATTCTATGTCACTTTCATACCATAATGATCTTCACACTTTTAAATTCAAATTTGATCCATAGGTTTGACACTTGATCATAAAAATACACAAATGCTTATGATTGTCTATAATTTGCTATAGTCTAAGTGTTTGAAAAATAGTTGTGTTGATGAACACCTTTAAGAATTTGCTATATATGAAGCATTTTGTGCTGCAAACTCTTAAGTGTTATTTTTTAATTTATACATTATTAAATAAACTAAATAATTGTTATGTTTTATTTATTTTTTGATTTTTTAAAAAATAACTTTTAATGTTTTAATAAATAAATATTTTTTTAAATCAATTTGTATTTATTAATATGTTTAAATGCATGTAATAACACATATTATTAAAAATTGATATTTTTTTAAAGTATAAATCATATATGTATAAAATATTTTTATCTATTTCTAAAATTTAGTCTAGATTAATAAAATGATATAAAATAGAGGAAGTGGGTTTTTATTTATTTATTATTTTAATTTTTTACCTATATATATATTTATAGATTATTAAAATACCAAATATATCACGTTATAAATGAAAACATATTAGTTTGATTACAATATATCATTAAATTATAAAGAGTAGTGTATCATTTTTTTTAGTTAAGTTTAAACCTAGACTCTTTTTTTCATTTCTCTATATATATATTATTAGTCTATTTTTTCCATCTAATTTCTTTTGTGATTTAATCCTATTTCCTCTCCTTTTAACTCCTTTGCTCTCCTATCCTTGGTTTGTTTATTCTCTTTCCACCTCCCTTCCTTTTAAGAGGCTCCATGTGCAATCTATATCCTTCCAATCCTCTTCTTAATGCATCCATAATTCTAATCATAGATTGAACTATAATTCTTGTGATTATTATAATCATATTAGGGTTAAACTGAAAGTGATTATAACCATTAATCTATATTTTGGGGCAACCAATAATATATTAAAATTGAATGTAACCTTAATTAGATTAAAACTTTATACTAACCCTAATCCTACCCTAAGCGTAATTCTAACCATGGTCCACTCCCTATAAACTATTATATTTAAAATATTATAATAATATATTTAATATATTACTAAATGAACCCTAACCCTAACCAAAATATACGCATTATAATTAAAGACTAACCCCATCCCTAACCCCAAATGAATCATAATGTCAAACCTAACCCTAATCCTTGTTGAATTGTAATAGTAATTGTAACACTATACAAATCCTAACCTTAATTCATCCTAGAACCCTCATACTAATCTAACCCTAATTCATCCTAGAACCCTCATACTAATCTAACCCTAACCTTGCAAATTGTAATTCTAATCCTAATTAAACATAGCAATAATTATAAGCCTATAAGAACCCTAACCTTAATTCATCCTAGAACTCTAACCTTAATTGAACCCTAACCTTGCAAATTGTAATTCTAATCCTAATTAACCATAGCAATAATTGTAAACCTATAAGAACCTTGACCTTAACTAATCGTAAAAAACTCACACTAATCTAAACCTAACCTTAACCATAATTGAACCATCAACCTCATTGAACTTTAACCCTAATAGAACCTTAACCTTGACAACATTGTAATCTTAGCCCTAATTAAATTGTAATCTAACCCTAACCATAATAATAATATTATATAAATTATTTTAAAACTATATGATAAGTGTAAATGCAATTCTTTATTGCATTTTTTTAAAGATAGATATGCTCGTTTTAAATATATATTAATTTAAGAACTTATTTTTATTTGTTATAATAATGTTTTTATATTTTCTTTGTATTTAATTTTGCAATTGTTTAACAATAAGATGTGCACTTATTATGATTTTTTTTTCTATTAGATGCAGATTTAAGTTTCTATATTTTTGTACAATAAAATATTTAGTGAAACCTTAAATTTATAATATTTATTTATAGATATATATTGATTTTGAATAAAATAGAATATGAGTGTTTTTTCCTTTTTGAAATGTTTTCAATTTTATTAAGAAAAAAATGAATATTTTTTATGATTTAAATATATGAATTTAGAAAAAAAAATTGTGTAATTATAAATTTCAGATTTTTGAAATTTAATTTTCTAATTTCTAATTTTAAATCATTAATTTAGAATTTTTAAAAAGAATAATTATTTTTCATTCTTTTATAATTTAATTATTATTCTAGTGTCAAAAAATATTTTATAATGATATCAAAGAATATTTTTGTTTATAAAATTAGTATATTAATGTATAAACTTATATGCAATAGTAAATTTAACGAAGTTCATTCATACTTAATTATATATTTATTTACCTATGTGTAATTTAATTTACCTATATATATTTATCCTATGTGTAATTTGATCTTTACCTATATATTTATTCCATACAATTTTACTTATTTTAATTTAAAATAATAAAATAAGGATATTTAGATAATATAATTATTTTAATTTTTTGTGGATTGTTATGTATATATATGATAATTATTAATTTATTTGTATTAAATTTATAAAAAAAATTAAAAATACATTAATTTTGGTATTTTATAAAGTTATAAGATGAAATTATTATTTCATCTAAATAATTTAATAACTTATAAATATTTTTAATAACATATATTTGGTATTTTTATTATATATATATATAGATATAAACTCAAAATAATAAATAAAATAAAAATTGGCTTTCTATTCTACATGTATATTCGAGAAGCTCTAACAACACTTATGGTCCACTATACCATTGAGATCCAAACCCACTCAAGCCATGGGAAATAAATATATGATATTCCCCATCAAATAATAAATCAAATAACCAAATTGATGAAAACCATTTGGGGTGACCACACATTAACATCAGTATCCAACCAATTTTCTATGGTACTTGACACAATCATCATAACAAAGAAAAGTTCACCATTATAGATGGTGAATTCACTACCTATTCAAATCAATGAAATTGTAGAAAAATTTAAGGTCATTCTTTAAGGTTCATAACTTTTATTCAAAACTCGTAAGGATGTCCCATACCATTTCTATTCATCCTCAACTATCAACATAGATGCTTTTTACAACATACCCAACATACTCCATCTCATAGATCCTTGTAAACACTCAAACAAATGCAAAATACCATTACCCCCAATGGTCCAAAACATGTGAAATACCATAACCCCAATGATCAACAAATGTGAAGCATGATTAACTCCAATGGTCCAAAAGGTTTTGACTAGGTTTTGATTAACTCCATGTGAAGGATCCCTTAATCTTAAGACGACACTCTTAGAATGCTTCCCTTATACCAAGTCAACATACTCTAGACCCTCCTCTATACTTGAGAAAACTTAGGGACATAACTAATAAACATCCAATTATTTATTATAGAAAATTGTTTCTTACAAAGATATTTCTTAGAAAAATTTGGTTTATGTCATAAAGATTAAATTAAAATTAAAACATTTGAAATTTTGAGTATGTCAAAAAGATTAAATTAAATTGAAAATTTTCATTGGATCCAATATTATTTACAAGTACATCACAAAAAAAAGTGTGCAGAGATTGAAATATTTAAACAAATAAATTGTACAAAATTATCAATATAACATTATTCACTATGTAATAGCATTGTGAAATATTTTTTCCCTAAATACACTAGAAAATTATATAATAAATTGAATTTTCATTAATCTATAAATTTTACAAAAATCCAACAAAGAAAGTTTTGATCTAAGATAATATTAATTTTCAGTTATAAAATTTTATTTGTTAATAACTGTGAAAATTCTATTGCAGTTACTGATTATTAATCTCCTATCTAATACATAGATTATTTGACTCTGAAAATTAATTCTCAGCAAATATCGAAGAATAACACAACTGCAACTTCACCAATAAAAACTCACAAGAATAGAGAAGAAAACATTCACAATAATGAA